>JABTTQ020002103.1:0-144362 GCA_016081115.2 Rehmannia glutinosa
TCTAAAATCAAACTTAAGGGTGTTAAGTCTTCCAATAAAATAAAAACCACAAAATTGAGTTAAATTTAGCCAACAAATTTGAAGTTACTCCATCAATAAACAACCGAAGTTCTGAGAGATTAACTCAACAGTGACTAATTCGATCATCCATCAAGGACACAAAATTGCAGTAGAATTAACTCAGAGATTTAAAAGGACTAAATCGAAAATTTGTAAGGTTTATTCAACCCCCTTCTAAACCTTACACTTACACCCCGGGGACCTACGGTATCGTGAGCGGTTGGTTCATTGAACCCTCCGCACACATCGAACTAGATCTCCAAACTTTTCAAAGATCGCTTTAGTACTTAAACTTTCAAAACTCTTTTTATTAAAAGTCATTATCATGGAAGCAAATTTGACACGCATCCCTATGTTCACTATTGAAGAATTTGATGATTGGAAAATTCGTATGCGTGCTCATCTATCAAAGATTACATGATGAGATGTGGATAGTAATAGAAGATGGGCCTCTACAAATATTAAAGGTGAACACAATTTGCACGAAGAGTTGCGGTGAAGGAGAAGAAGATGTTGCTCTAGACCGGTCATGGTTGAAAAACCAAGAATCGAGTGGACAAATGATGACGAGAAAAAGATACAACCTGGATAATGTAGCCAAGGACATCCTCTACAAAACCTTGGACAAAGCCATGTTCAACAAAGTCAAATCATGCAAAACGGCTAAAGAAATGGGAAGTCGACATTGATTTGTGAAGGCTCGGAGCAAATCAAAGAAAACAAATTATCGGTGGGCGTACGAGAAGTTTGAAAATTTCAAAATGATCTCGGGAGAGAACTCGGATCAACTAGACGCTCGGTTTACGTAAATCACAAATGAGCAGTCTACACTTGGAAATAAAATATACAGAAGGAAATGTGTATGAAGATCCGAAAAGTCTTCCGATTGAATGGGAAATGAAGGTCATGGCACCGAGACATTCCATGGACCTATCAAAGACATCCAACCATGAACTATTCTCGGACCTCAAGCCTATGAGTTTGAGTGAGAAGAAAAGACGAGGAAGAGACATTTTGTACCCAAAACAAGTGCTCTAATTGTCAAAGATGGGAAGAGAGTCGAGGTCAAAGAGGCAATTGACCCGGAAGAAATAGCCCGATGGTTAAAAGGTTCAACAAGTTCTTCAATAAGAATTACAAAAGGGGAAAGGGTGAATCTTCCAGAAAACACTCGGCTCCCTCCAAATCAAGGAAGATAAAGCCAACCAAGAGAAAGATCATCAAAAGTTGAGTATCAAAGGGTGACAACTAAAGAATAGAAAGAGTGATCAAAAGCCGAATATCTATGTTGGAACTGTAGACAACCAGGTCACTATGCCATTATCGCTCATATCCTGTAGTCAACAAGACGAGAGATGAAGAAGAAAGAAAGATCTTGAGAGAAAGAAGACAAGAAAGGAAAAAGGCAATGATGGTGCAGAGATCAATGAAACAACCAAGTCAAGAGAGACGAGTGATTGAGATGCAAAGGCGACTACTCGAGTGACTCGAATAAGAAGCCTTGATCCGCTTAATGGCCAAAGAACAAGATCAAGAAGATGAGGTACAATCTAATTCAACAAGCTCGTACACTAGTGATAGTGATCGTGACACACACACTTCATCACCTACCGATCTTTATGATTCATTAGGCAAAATGATGAAAGATTTTGAGCACATTAAATCCTCACACACACTATTGAATGAGGAAAATGACTACTTAAAAGTCAAAACTCAAAGTCGACTAAGGAGCCGAGTACTCTAAGTCAAATAGTCATGTTGAAAATGAAAGTTTAAAGGTGAAAATGCTAAATTAGTAGCGTAAATTGCTGCTATAGAAAAGAGGGAGAATGATCTCAAAAATGTTATTGCCTCATTCACTAAGGCATCTAAATCATTGGATGATCTTATTATGAGTCAAAGAGAATGTGGAGACAAGACAGCTTAGGATTTAATTCCTTTGTGCCATGTCAAACCTCAAGAGTAATTTTGGAAAAAGGATCTTCAAGTCATGAAGAGTCCGAAAAATCCAAAACTCTAAATATTGCACACACTTTCACTCCAAAGCACAATACTAAGCAAACTGGCCTTGGTTACAAAGGAAAAGGAAAAATGACCGAGTTGAGTGTCTTTGGAAGGACAGTGAGAAGAAATTCACCAAGTCCTCAAAAACTCAAAGCGAGAAAATACTCAGAAAGAAGAAACAAGAGCTACCAAAAATTCCAGAAAATCCATAAAAGAAATACATATGATGGGAATGGTAGAAAATATCCAAGCCAAGCTGATTGGAACAATGTGAACTATCAAAGATAGACTTATGGAATATAAGCCTTGGATGGCAAAGGCCAGAACTCAAGAAAGGCCATTCCAAAAGCACAAGAGCTTTCATCAAGCACACATATGTACCTAGGCACTACACTCAAAAACACCACAATTACCCAAGGAAGGCAATTGCTAAAACACATATGCGGGCATACGACAAAAGAGACAATTTGTATGAACCTAGAATCCCCAAGCAATTTGCCAGGATTAATTATGATTATGGCATCGATAGATGGCAACCCCTTAGAGTCAAATCATTTGGCTATAGGTTGGTTGGATCATCTTACAATTCTAACCCCTCGGGACCTGCAGACAAGTATGGGTACCTAAAACTTAATTTCCTTGATTGCGAGTTCAAGGAGCAGTGAAAGTGCCAAGGAACCTGGTACATGGATAGTGGTCATTCCAGGACATATGACAGAAATAAGAGAAATCATCAAAATTCAAGGAAGTCAAAGGAGCAAAGTCATATTTGGAGGAAATGAAGTTCCCTGGTGAAATAAGAGGCATTGGATCCATCAAGAGGAATGGATTAGAAATCACAGATGTTGCATTTGTTGAAGGACTCAACTTCAACTTATCGAGTATCGATCGGCTGTGACAAGGGCTACAATGTTGGATTCAACATGGGTGTATGCCAAATCAAGGATATTGAATCAAATGAAGTTGTCTTTGCAAGGAAGTAGACGATTAAGAATATGTATGTAGTGGATTGGTCAACCGCAACTTTTTTTGCCTACTAGCAAAGAGCACTGGTGAATCAAGTTGGTTGTGGCACAAAAAGTCGAAGTCACCGAATTTCAAAACAATTAACAAGCTAGCAAGAAGTCATCTTGTAGAAGGACTTCCAAACTCAGTATAAAAGAAGGAGAGTATATGTGATGCATGTCGGAAGGAAAACAAATCAAGTCGTCGTTCAAAGAAAAGACATGCCCATCCTCAACAAAGAATATTGCATCGCTTCATATGGATCTATTTGCCCAGTGGAACCAGCCAAAGCATAAGTGGAAAGAAATACACCTTGGTGGTAGTAGATGACTACTCAAGATATACATGGACAATATTCATGTGCAAGAAGAAATAAACTCTACAAAAACTACCACACGGTGATGAAGAGGATTCAAAATGAGAAGAGTCAAACCATTATCAAAATAAGATCAGATAGAGGAATTGAGTTTGTCAATGGAATAATAACTCAGTATTGTATTGAGAATGGTATTGGTCATGAACTATCGGCGGCAAGGACTCCACAGAGAATGGAGTTGCGAGAAAGAAGAGCAGAACCCTCAAAAAGCAAAGAAGACCATGTTAGTCAAGCGGGGTTACCAAAAAGATTTTGGGCTGAAGCAATCAACACGACTTGCTACACCCAAAAAAGATGTATGATAAATAGACGGTGACAAAGACTCCTATGAGATCTCGATCTGGAAGAAAACCAAATGTTGCATATTTCAGGATATTTGGATGTAAATGCTTCATCCACAACAATAGCAAAAACAACCTAAAGGCTTTTGATGCTAAAGTGATGAAGGTATCTTCTTAGGATACTCTTTGAAAGCAAAGCCTCTGAGAATACTCAACAAAAGAACTATGGTTACAGAGGAATCCATTCATGTAGTATTCGATGAGCCAAATGTAAATGGAGAAGACATTGAAGAGTCGGTGATAAGTGAATCATCCAATCATACGAGAGAAGAGTCCCTATCTTTCAAGTCAAGTGGGATTATCAATTCGAGAAGAAGATGAGATAGTTGAATCTCAAAAACAATTTGGAAAATTTGCGGCTAAGTGTTACGAGAGAGCGACCACACCAAACACGGCTACAAGTCGATCAATCCGGCTAACTTACTCCAACGATGTAAGATGGTGAGAGACCATCCACGAACTTGTCATTGGAGATATGAGAGAAGGTGTCAAAACAAGATCCGAACTCAACAAGAAGCTATGTTCACATGCTTCATTTCGCAAATAGAGCCAAAAGATGTGTCACAAGCATTGGATGACACACATTGGATTCAAGCTATGCAAGAAGAGCTGAATCAGTTTGAAAGAAATAAAGTATGGGAATTAGTGCAAAGACCCATACATCAAAATGTTATTGGAACCAAATGGGTATTGTAAAATAAAATGAACGAGGAAGGATTTGTGGTAAGAAACAAAGCAAGACTAGTGGCCAAAGGATATTGCCAAGAAGAAGGGATAGATTTTGATGAAACATTTGCCCCTGTAGCAAGATTGGAAGCTATAAGGATGTTTCTTGCCTATCACGACTCACAAGAATTTCATTGTATATCGATGGATGTAAAAAGTGCATTCCTAAATGGTTTATTGGAAGAAGAAGTGTATGTTGAACAACCTCCAGGATTTGAGCAGAAGACTCTTGGAGATAAGGTATACAAACTCAAGAAAGCCCCTGTATGGATTGAAACAGGCACCCGAGCATGGTATGACACCTGTCACAATTCTCGATGAAAATGGATTCACAAAAGGAAAAGTAGATAGAACACTTTTCTTTAATTCAAGACAAGAAGAGTATCTTTGCTTGTTCAAATATATGTGGATGACATCATTTTTGGATCCACTAACAAAGAGCTGTGTGAAAAATTCTCAAACCTCATGCAAAGTAAATTTGAAATGAGCATGATGGGAGAACCGACATTCTTCCTTGGACTTCAAATGAAACAATTTGAAGGATGGAACCTTCATAAGTCAAACAAAATATACCGAGAGATTTAATGAAGAAGTTTGGTATGGAAGAGAAGTCTTGATAAAAATACCAATGAACACATCAGTTAAAATGGACATGGATGCGGATGGCAAGTTGTAGATCAAACAAGATCTGAGCACTTATTGGATCACTTGCTCTATCTCACAAAGAAGCGAGCCGGACATCACCTTTCTTTGTGAGGTGTATGTGCAAGATTTCAATCTGCTCCAAAAGAGAGCCATATGACAACAAAAGCTAAAAGAATCTTGAGATACTTGAAAGGAAGCCAAGAAGTAGGCCTATGGTATCCAAAGGAAGGTGGATTGGACTAATTGGCTATTCAGACTCGACTACGCTTGGATGCAGAGTGGACAGAGAAGAGCACTTGTGCACTGTCAAATGCTAGGAAACAGACTAATTTCTGGTTTAGCAAGAAGCAAAACTCAATAGCCACCTCTACAAATTTGGTGAGGCGAAGAATACATAGGCTGCAGGTGTTGTGCCCAAGTCCTATGGATGAGACAACGGTGAGAGACTATGAAGTTGAAGAAAAAGAAATTCCAATCATGTGTGATAACACAAGTGCCATTGCAATCACTCAAAATCCTGTGTTGCACTCAAGAACAAAACATATTGATGTCGATATCACTTCATAAGAGATCATGTTGAAAAGAAGGACATTATCTTGGAATATATCTCAACCGATAAACAACTAGGCGACATCCTCACAAAACCATTATGTGAGTCAAGATTTGAAGAACTCAAGCATGAGTTGGGGTTAATTGATTTGGTGACACTCGGACGAATCAAAGAAGAGTATTAGACAGAAAAAAAAAGAAGTGAAAAAGAGTGAAAACAAAAATCACTCAAGAATCACCAGATCGGAAAAGACTGACTACACCAAGTCGGTGATATTTGAGTCACTAAGAGAATGCGAGGAGTAGAGCTAAATCAACTAAGAGATAAGCTGAATAACTTATGAGCAAAGTGACAAAAACGCAATCGTTTTGACTTAGCGAGAATGTTTTAAGGAACACGTCAAAGATAATGATGATGTGTACGGACATAAAAGCCGCACACTAAGCTTATGATTGGATATAAATCTTTGCCGCATTAAATACGAGACGTGAAATACTCAATAGGCGTGCGAAATCCAAGCCGTTGATTTCGATCACAATTCAAAAACCGCCTCGCACGCCCTTTCATAAACCATATTTAAACCATTTTCGCCTCAGTTTCTCTCTCACACTTCTAAAACTGTTCATATTTTTCTCTCAAAAGGCAAAGGCAAATACTCTCAAAACCCTATCAACCTTCAAATCAATTTTCGAGATTTTTCTTGATATAATCCCGAGAAATGGCACCAACTTATGACTTTACTAAGTTAGGAAAGCAAATCCACACCGGTTCGACGGTGGATTTCGACGGAATGGTGAAGCAGGGTCCGACGACACCTGGTGAAGAAAATTGTCGAGAAGTTGGAAACGCCCGGACTAAAACCGTTTCTAATTTGGAATATCCGATGACCTATGTGGAGGAGGTCGCACAATTCTCGTGAATGCCGAGATTCACGATGAAGGAATCAAGTCATCTATTCCGAAAGCGGTGACTATGCGCAAGGATTTGGCGACTATTGCTCACTACCGTGAAGAAGGAGCAATCGAGATTAAGGAAGCTCGATGTAAACCTGGCCGACGCATGGAAAGAGATAGCCAAGTCCGACTTTCCGATAAAATTATATACACAAAGAAACAAGAGCTCCAAGGAGGACTATCACAAATTGTTGGACATAGTTGCCAAATGTATCGACATCAAATTTGGCGGACTTTGACCAATCACAAAGGCAAAGTGATTGTGATGGCTGCAATCATCGAAGAAAAGAAGATAAATAAACTGGCTGAGTTTATCTACAGCAGATTTCGCGAACGTGGGAACAAGTCCTTCAAAGAAGATGGCACATTTGGAGGATCTCGGGATATGGCCACGGTGATTGGCGGCTATTGGAGGTGAAAGGAGTCCCTCTTATACATGGGAAAGCCTTCCATGTTAACAAGAGGATGTTGAGCTAACCTCTCCGGTGCTCGAAGCGAGCTTATGCTAAGAGAGTCGACACTGTGAGGGGGAATCAGTGACCTCAAGATACGATTTGCTTCCTCTCCCAAGAAGAAAAGTCGCCCGGTGCTAAGAAGATTGCCCCTGCAAAGAAAGAAAACAAACATGCTCCGCCCTGCAGCGAGTCACTGCCCGCCCCAAAGGCGCCGTGTCACCCGCCCCTGCGGCCGGGTCGAAGGACTCACAAATGCCTTCTCCGATCGTCAAAAGGAGAACCGACAAGCCAAGACGGCCGGCTCCTCGTAAACAAACACCAAAGACGGCCCCGCCGCCCCAAGACTCGAGAGGACACCGCCTCAACTGTAAATTCCCCAGTACAAACCAGGAGACGAAGAAGACTCGTCAAGCGGTCCGAACAGGAGAAACCAGTGAGTCGAGTTACTCGCCTAGCACAAATACCGGAGACTACCGAGAAGTAGAGTCTCCGGATGTAGTCGATGAAACAACCAAGTCTCATTGAAGGCGTCAGCAGAGGCAACTCAAGACACACTGTTTGTAGCTCACACACCAACGTTTGAAACACAAGAAGAACCAGCCCAAGCGGATAGTGATGTAATGATCCTATCTCCACCTTACCCGGACATCCAAAATCGTCTGCTGCGTGAGTGGAGAAAATGGAAGTTGAGCAAGTCAAGGAACAGTTCCAACGGCCGAGTTCATAGAAGAAGAAGAGGAATCGCTAAATTTCCTTGGACTAACTATTTGTGCTCCCAAAGACTTGATGAAGACAATCGCCTAGACATCCCGCAAATCTACAAGGACGGGGAGAGAGAGCAAAGCAAGTGAAGAAGCCAAGCACGTGAGAAGGCAAGCATCATCCCTATCTCCGCACCACTGAGAACACACACACCCTCTCCTTGATGTCTTCTCCGAAAGTGACGAGGAACTGGAGAATGCTCACGCCACGAGAAGAGTTACAAATGCAGCAAGCATTGCACGAATCAAGAATTCTTCACGAGCAAAGACTAATGGAGGACCAGGAGAGTCCTCGAACACATTTGAAATCGATCCTATGGGAGTGGTTGACAAATAGCCACCGATGTTCTGCTACCACTTCCCCACTCACTCGGAAGAAGGCAATAAGGGAAATGGCGATGAAACGGGCTAGTGGGGACCCCGGTCGAGCCAACCCCTATTGAAGGTGTGCTACCACCGCCCCAACTATTTGAACCATTAATCGAAATAGCAGGGAGTCCGGAGACGAGTCACCCCACTCCAAGTCACTCAATTTGGTGCGCCCGGTGGAAACTCCCTCCACTGCGGTAAGGTCGGAGGATCTTTGCAGATGACTCCACAAAGAAGCAAGGAGGCGAAGAAGAGAAATTACAATCACAAGAAGAAAAAGCAAGTTGCCATCAACGAAGCTCGAGGCGATTGAGACTGTCTCTCGGTGAGGTGCCAACTACTCGAAGGCTAATGACGTTGCGCTGATGCGGATCGAGGCACGAGGGAAGGAATAGCCCGGGAGTTAACACTGGCGATGAAAGTGCAATCCATGGGGTTGAGACTCCAATGGATGCCACTGTAGTAGAAGACCCTAAGACAGTGACATCGTCGAAAGGGAGGACCAAGGCCTCGCAGCAGAGAGACCGCTATTTTGGAGGAAATGAAGGCCACGGGAGGTTGAGACTTCCGGGGTAAAGAGGTCAAGTAGAGAACATCCCTCCGTGCAATCATCGACCCATCCGAGAAGGAGATCGGCGCACTTCATGATTCCCAGGACAACCCCGATGTCACTTTTCCGGGATCGGAAGGCGAAGAAGAAAGCCGAGTCAACCCCATGACAAATCCAAACGACTCAGTGCGGATGTTCCAGGCACGAGCAAGTCGATCCCAAGACTACTCGTCAAACTTTTAACTTTGATGATGAGCCACCACTAGAAATCTCATCATCGTCCGATGACGCCGATAAGGCCGAGGACAAGTCTCATGAAAAGGAAAAATCATTTGAGACCAACGGTCATTAAGATATTTGAGGCTCACAAGCGGGTCTATTTCACAACCAAACCCAATTTGAACGTAAAACCACCGCTCCGGCTCCTCAAGCTCTGGTGGATCGATTCCCAAAAGAACTTCACGCGCACCGCTCATCATCGAATGGATCCGATCGGCGGTGATGAATCTTTTGTAGAATCTTTCCCTTTCTCACCGGAGATACGAGAACTCCACGAAGAGTCGAGAAAATGAGCAAGCACGCTATCACAGACCACCTCATGTTTTTCACTCGTGCACCATTGTTTCGGCCCGATTTTGATTTTTCGACAACAGTATGGCCATCACCGCAATGAAGAATCATTTGAAGTTCGAAAAGTGTTCAAGGCACTCTTTCTTTGAGGTTGAACGGATGGAGAGGCATCGAGCCTCTTTGGACATGCGCCCTGGACAACGAGAGATGCCAACCTTACGGTGACTTGAGAGGCATCACGGTCGAGGATAAGGGAATGGTGGCAACAAAGAAAGCAATCAATGCATGTGGAACGGTGAGATACTTTAACCTTGTTCAACAAGTCTTTGGTGTGGAGAGTGAAAATGTTGATGCGAAAAAGGCGAGGAACACATTGAGCATATGCATGAAGCTCACACTACCGAGATCAAGCTAGCTGCGTGAGCGAAATGCAAATGATATACAAAGCGTTTGGAAGAACACATGACAAGAAAATTCAGCCTTCTCATGGCCGAGATGAAGCCGATTTTGCCAGAGAATCCAACGCTACTCGTTCGAATTCAGTGCATACAACGCAGACAGACTTGAAGAATTCCACCATCGAAGACTCGACTTCATGCTTGCCAAAGATGTTCCCTGGGGTTCCTCTATCCTTTGATGATGCCAAAAAGGGGGAAGAGGAATACCTTAAAGCAAACAAAATCAAGTTTGAAAAGAAAGGCGGCGAGAAAGGAAAATCAAATTGAGGAAATCTGAAGCGAGAAGAAAGGAAAGCTTGTTGAGGGGGAAGGATCGCAGATGTAACATTGATGATTGCACAAACCCCCAACAGGGGTCTCATCACGGTGACATTATAAGCAAAGCAAACTCCCGTGACTCTGCCACTCCAACACTGCTGTATCTATGGCCGAGAAGAGAAAAGCAATTGAAGCGGGGATGAAGGAAGTGGAAGGAAGAATGGATGCCAGGGTGATGAACATCTTGAAAGAACATGGAGGCATTCCGATTTGACAGAGACACGTATGCCATTTCGGATGTCGGGGACGAGCCACGATCGGTTGACGAATTCAAAACGCTCGAATCGAAGGATATTTTGCAAATATGTCCATGGCTCAAGCTTGGGACTTATCTTGGGAAAAGGGTCTCGCCTTATGTGAAGAAGGCGACAGCCAGACTTCGCGATCCTCTTTGGTCACCCGCTGGTCACTCATTTGGAAAGAAGAAAGGCCCAAAGATACGCCTTGAGAGGTAGAGGAAGAAGCGAGAGTGGAGGAAGAAGCTTGAGACCCAGGCCTCCGCCAAGAATATTGAATACGTAGATCCAGGAAAGAAAGGAGGGATCTCTTGGGCTGGGCTTGACCAAGTAGCAAATTTAAAAGTGGCTAAATCCAACGCCGAGTATGCAAAGAGATTAGAAGAAGAAAACAAGAGACAAACTCGGCTATGGCGGGAGAGACGAGGAAAGAATACGAAGAGATGAAGCTGCCAGGAAAGCATATGAGAAGAAAAAAAAAGAAAGCTGACAAAGCAAGTCAAGAAGATCTTGATCAAGATGAAAGAAGGAGACAATGAAGGAGATGAAGTGTTCTTTGCCCAACCCTTCGTGTATTTTATCATGTAAATACATACAATGTAAGTCTTCTACGTAATAAAGCTATAAATTCTTTATTTTCAAAAGTATAGACAAAATGTACTACGATACACCTTGCTTGATTGTGTAAAGTACAAGAATGATATGATCAATAAAAAGATTGATTTGCGCATACATTCTATGTCAATACACTATCTGTATGTATCTTTGTTATTTGCATCTTTATATGATTTAAGTTTTGGCATCATCAAAAAGGGGAAATTGTTAGGAATTTTATTGTTTAGATTTTGATGAATGCCATGTAAAACTTAGAATAGAAAGTTGGCACCCCAATTCTTGTTGTAAAATGCATTGTAATGAATAGAGCGGCCAAGTGAGTCAAGACAACTACGCCCTAACATGCAAGAAGACAATCAAGACTGGAAGGAAGACTCTACTGCGAGATAGCCGAGTATGGCAAAAGAGTAGACAGGGAACTCTCTTTGGAGAAGCGGTGAGATGCGGTGAGTGGAGCATCGATCAAGTCAACTCAAGAAAAGCCAAGTCTCAACTTGAAGTGACAGGAAAGAGTCATCCAACGATTGGAAGCTGACTCTAAGTCACCTGGGGAAAGCAATGAAGTGCGATCAAGTCAAGATAATCAGTAAAAGAACCGTTGTATTTAAATCAAGAGATTTACTTAAACAAGTAATATCTCCATACCACCTTTCGGAGTGCTCGGTCCCCGAGCGTGCAATTGGAATGAACCAATGGGAAGCACCAAACCGTGTCGAGAACTCAAAAGGTGAAAGAACAATTCATACGAGGAAATGGCAATTCCAAGAAGCGCAAGCCAACGATCGCAAAGTGACTTTCAAAAATAAGCCTATCTCTTCAACGGGCAAATTTTTGAAAGTTCACTATAAAAGGCCTGAGGAGTTTGTTTGAGAAAAGAAGATGAATGAATGACACACACGTGAGATATACAAGCACATTAGAAAAAATCGAAACAATCTCAATCCTCAAGCCTACATTACGAAGTACATCAATCCAACACTCACCCTGTGAAGGAAAGAGAACTTCAATCGGTTGAAGAGGAAGATATCGAAAACAAGGGGTCTACTTTCCGGGAAGGATTGTAGAAAAGTTCAAGGTTGAACTAAGTCTTAAGCATTTGGAGGGCTTCGTGATCAAATCCAAAGAGCTTGAGCAAGTGAGTGTAGAGAGTAGCAAGGCAATACCGCCTGTGAAGAAGAAGCGAGTCGCACGAGAAGCCACGGTGAGTGATCAAGGCGTCTCGATCGAGTCCCAAAGGATCAAGTCATTTGTTGTGATCAAGACTTGTATACGGGATATTACCACTTTGTAAACCGATCATTACTTAGTGGATTCCTCCGGGAGTTGGAGAAGAGAGGAGTAGAAGAATTACCCCATCTTCGAACCTCTATAAAAACTTTCTTGTGTCATTTACATTTCAAAGCATTTAAATTTCGCACTTTTAATCGCTTATATCTGTGATAAATTTGCTATCCAATTGATAATTTATAAGTACTAAATCAAGCTCTAAAATCAAACTTAAGGGTGTTAAGTCTTCCGCTGAAAATAAAACCACGGTGAGTTAAATTGTAGCCAACAATTTGAGTTACTCTATCAACGGCTCACCGAAGTTGAGTGCATTTGAGAGATTAACTCTCTTGAGTGACTAATTCGATTGTCCATCAAGGACACGGTGTGTAGAATTAACTCAGTAGATTTAAAAGGACTAAATCGAAAATTTGGTAAGGTTTATTCAACCCCCCTTCTAAACCTTACACTTACACCCTTGGGACCTACACCCCTTTTTGGCATCATCAAAGGAGAGAGGAACCCCTGGAAACATGCCAGCAAGCATGAAATTAAGGCGGCTGAGAGCTGAGTTCTGCTTGGATTCTGCTGCGGAGTATGCTGCTCGAAATTCTGAGCGAGTGGCATTTGATTCGGCCATCACCAACTTCATTTTAGCCATAAGAAGGCTGAATTTTTCATTCATGTTCTCCTCTACGCGCAGAAGTTCTTTTCGATGAAAATCGCATAGCAGTTCCATTTCTGTGGTATGAGAGGTATGCATTCTATCAATATTTTCTTGCATCCTCTTCTTCATGTCAAGCATTATCAGCGCTCAGTTAGCATCTTATTGTACAATGCTTTGAAGTATCGAACTGTTCCACACGCATTGTTTGTCTGCTTTGTTGCCACCATTCAGGATCGACTATGATTCCACGCAGACGGTCGTAAGATTAGCATCTCTCGTTATCCGGCCGCATATCCAATGAAGCCTGGTGCCTATCCATCTTCTCTATCTCCGCAAATATTGCCTTGAAGACTTCTCGAACCTCGTTGTCACCTCTGTCTCGGTGGCGGCCAAGCAAACATCAAAATCAAAATCTTTGGGACGATGGTATCGTGGGAATGAGCGCATCGGAGGTTTATGGAAACTTTGTTGATCTCTAGCCGATTCTTCATCAAGATCGCAGCGCTCAAAGTGAGAAGGAAAGCGTTTCTTCAAAAGAATCATCACGGACATAGGGAATCTATTCAACTGTGATTCAGCTGGGGTCTGTTGTGGTATGGACCCAGCTGGCTGAGCCTCAGCTGTCTCAACAGCTTCGTCGGTCTCAACTGGTTTTTCCTTTTGAGTTGTCTGGTCCTCAGCCGTATCAATAGCGTCATCGGACGATGATGAGACTTGAAGGGGTGGCTCATCAGCAAAATTGAACTTTTGACGAGAAACCTTGAATTCTGGCTTACTCGTGCTGGGAAGAACATCCTCAGTGGAGTCGTTTGGACTTGCAACAGGGGATGACTCAGCTTCATCTTCACCTTCAGATCCCAGAAAAGTTACATCAGGGTTGTCTTGGGAATCGTGAAGGTCACTTATCTCCTTCTCAGATGCATCGATGATAACGGGAGGGATGTTCTGTGCTTCTGCCTCTTTACCTCGGGAAGTCTCAACCTCCCGTAGGCCTTCATTACCTCCCCCGCAGTCTCAAGCTGCGGCAGCAAGGCCTGGACATTCCCTTCGGCTGCACTCACTGTTTGTCTTGGGGTCTTCTGATGGCATCCACAGGAGTCTCAACTCCGTGGATTGCACTTTCATTGCCCCCGAGTGTTAACTCCCAGGCGAACCATCCGTGCCTCGATCGCATCAAGAACATCCTCGACTGCAGAGAAGCGATTGGCACTTCAGTGAGATAGTCTCAATTGTCGCTTCTTTCAAGAACAATCTGTTGTGTTTCTTTTTTTTTTTCCTTCTCCACTTCGCCTCCTAGATTCGTTTGTGGAGTCATCTGCAGCAACCTCCGACCTAGGTGCGGTGGAGGAGTTTCCCCCTCGGTGGCACACCAACCGAGTGACTTGGATTTGGGTCACTTTCCTCCAAACTCCCTTTGTTTTCCTTTGAATGTTCGGCCGTTGGGGCAGGTGGTAAGACACCTTCAATAGGGGTTGGCTCGACTTGGGTCCCCAAGTTCCCAGCTTCATTGCCATTTCCTTAGAACCTTCCTCGTAGTGAGTGGGGAAGTGGTCGCAAAGAACAACGATTCTGCAATCTGGCCGCACCACTCCCATAGGGTCAATTTCAGTGTGATTTGGAAGACTCTCCCGGTCCTTCCATCGTTTGTTGCTCATGCATCATTCTTGATTCCCCCATGGCTTGCTGCGTTTCTAGCTCTTTCTCGTCAAAAGGCAGGGTCCAAATCTTCATCACTTTCTGAAAGTATGTCAAGATGTGGTATGATCAGTGGGTTCAGTTAGAGGACAAATATTGGCTTTCTCACGAGCTTCTGCTTCCTCTGCTGCCCTAGCCTGTTTGATCTCCTTTCGAATTTGCAGCATGTTGATGCGATTATCCTCATCAAGGGCTTGCAAAGATCAGATCAACTTCAAGGGACCTGAATAGCTCCTCTTCCTCCTCAATAAACTCGGGTGTTCAAAGCGCACCCTAGAGTGACTCAACTTCCACTTCCTCCATTCATGCAGGCGATTTTGGACGCCTGGATATGGTGGAGATAGCATGATCACATCATCGTCATCATCTTTGTGTGGTACCTCTTTCTCGGGGAATGGAAGGTAGTAGAGCTTGCCGCTCTTCACTCTCAAAGAACGTCATCACGGCGGAGTGAGACACTGTCCGCCAACAGGAGACTTATTGTCTCGGTATTACTTGCTCCTCAATTGTTGGGAAATTTATTGTTTAGATTTTGATGAATGCCATGTAAAACTTAGAATAGGAAGTTGGCACCCCATTTTCGTTATAAAGCGCATTGTAATAAATAATTGGGTCAAGTGAGTTAAATCGACTATGCCTAAACATGCAAGAAGACAATCGGAGACTAGAAGGAAGACTCATTGCAAAGACAGTGAGTATGGCAAAAGAAGAGAAGACGGGAACTCGATGAAGGAGCGGTGAGATGCGGTGAGTAGAGTATCATCAAGTCAACTCAAGATAGCCAAGTCTCAAGTTGAAGTGACGGAAGAGTCATCCAATGATTGGAAGCGACTCTAAACACCTGGGAAAGCAAGGAAATGCGATCAAGTCGAGATAATCTGGAAGAGATCCGTTACGAAATCAAGGGAATTACTTAAACAAGTAATACCTCCATACTACCTTTCTCGAAGTGCTCGAGTCCCGAGAAGCGTGCAAAAGGAATAAACCAATGGGAAGATGGACCATGTCGAACTACGAAAAAGTCAAGAACAATTCATACGAGGAAGTGGCAATTCCAAGGATCGCAACAAGACAAGCCAACGACCACAAGTGTCTTTTGAGAATAAGCCTATCTCTTCAACGGGCAAATTTTCAAAAGAACACTATAAAAGGCTGAGGAGTTTATTTGAGAGAATGTTGGTTACCTTGACAATTGAAAACAAATACGAGCAAGAAAAGCTATATCTCAGAACCAAACATATTCTCAAATCATTCAAGATTAATCCTCAAGCCTACATTACGAAGAAAATCAATCCAACACTTACCCGTGAAGGAAAGATAACTTCAATCAGTTGAAGAGGAAATTGTTGAAGAATCAAGGGGTCTACATTCCACGGAGGATTGTAGGAAGGTTCAAGGTCGAACTAGTCTCAAGTTTTTGGAGGGCTTCGTGATCAAATCCAAAGAGCTTGAGCAAGTGTGGGCTGTAGTAGCAAGCATTGCCCTGTGAAGAAACAGCAGTCGTACGAGAAGTCGGCCAGCGTGACCAAGGCATCTCATCGAGTCCCAAAGGATCAAGTCATTTGTGTGATCAAGACTTGTATCCGGACGGCTATTACCACTCAGATATCTTGGTCAATACTTAGTGGATTCCTCCTGGAGTTGGAGAAGAGAGGAGTAGAAGAATTACCCCATCTTCGAACCTCTATAAAAACTTATCGTGTCATTTACATTTCAACACTTTAATTCCTGCATCTTACTTATTTAACTCTGCTGATAAATTTGCTATCCACTTGATAATCTCTAAGTACTAAACCAAGTTTAAGGGTGTTAAGTCTTCCCAATGAAAACAAATCACGGTCGAGTTAAGTCTTTAGTCAAAACAGTGAGTTATTCTATCAACAACTCGATGAGTGCGTTGAGTAACTAACTCCTTTGATTAACTAACTTAGCCGTCCATCAAGGACTCAAATTTGTGAAGTATTAAATCTGAATATTTAAAAGGACTAAATTGAAAAGTTGGTAAGGTTTATTCAACCCCCTTCTAAACCTTACACTCACACCCCTTGGGACCTACAAGTGGTATCGGAGCGGTTGGTTCATTGAGCTTCTTGACCTTGGTTATTGAACTAGATCTCCAAATTTTTCAAAGTCTGTTTTAGTACTTAGGTTTTCAAAACTCTTTTTATCATCGGAAGTTATTATCATGGAAGCAAATTTGACACGCATCCCTATGTTCACAATTGAAGAATTTGATGATTGGAAAATTCGTATGCGAGCTCATCTATCAAAGATTACATGATGAGATGTGGATAGTGATAGAGGATGGGCCACCGCAAATTTTAAAAGTGAACACTGGTAGAAGCAGAGCTGCGGTTGAAGGTGAAGAGGATGTTGCTCCCGGACGTCATAGTTGAAAACCAAGAGTGAATGGACAAATGATGACAGAAAAAGATATAACCAGACAATGTGGGCAAGGACATTCTTTACAAAACCTTGGACAAAGCCATGTTCAATAAAGTCAAATCATGCAAAACGGCTAAATAAATGCGGGGACAAGCTAACATTGATTTGTGAAGGCTCGAGCAAATCAAGGAAAATAAATTATTAGTGGTGTACGAGTAAATTTGAAAATTTCAAAATGATCGCAGGAGAGACCCTGGATCAACTGGATGCTCGGTTCACGAAATTACCAACGAGCTATCGCACTTGGAAAAGAATATACACGAGAAGAAAATGTGTATGAAGATTCTAAGAAGTCTCCCAACCGAGTGGGATATGAAAGTCATGGCCATGAGACATTCCATGGACCTATCAAAGACATCCAACCATGAGCTATTCTCGGATCTCAAAGCCTACGAATTTGAGTGAGAAAAAAAGACCAGGAAGAGACAATTTGTACCCAAAACAAAATTTGCTCTAATTGTTAAGGATGGCAAGAGAGCCGAGGTCAAAGAAGTCATTGACCAAGAGGAAATAGCCGTGATGGTTAAAAGGTTTAACAAGTTCTTCAATAAGAACTACAAGAGAGGCAAGGGTGAATCCTCTAGAAGACACTCGGCTCCCTCCAAGTCAAGGGAAGATAGGCCAACCAAGAGAACAGAGCATCAAAAAGTGAATATCAAAGGGCGACAATCCAAGAATGGAAAGAGCTGATCAAAAGGTTGAAAATCTATCTTTGGAACCGTAGGCAACCAGGTCACTATGCCATTGATTGCTCATATCCTGTAGTCAACAAATACGAGAAATGAAGAAGAAAGAAAGGTCTTGAGAGAAAGAAGACAAGAAAAGAAAAAAAAGGCAATGTTGGCTGCAGAGATCTTTGAAATAGCCAAGTCAAGAGACACATGGTGATTGAGAGTAGTGAAGTGACTACTCAAGTGACTACGAAGAAGAAGCATTGATCTGTTTGATGGCCAAGGAACAAGACCAACTCGACCAAGAAGATGAGGTGCACTCTAACTCATCACACTCGATTCTAGTGATAGTGATGTGACACACACACTTCATCACCCACTCGATCTTTATGATTCATTAGGCAAAATGATGAAAGATTTTGAACACATTAAATCCTCACACACACTACTAAATGAGGAAAACAGCCTACTCAAAAGTTAAAACTCACGGTGACTAAGAGAGCCGAGTACTCTAAGTCAAATAGTGATGAGAATGAAAGTTTAAAGATGAAAATGCTAAGCTAATAGCGAAATAGCTGCTATAGAAAAGAGGGAAAATGGCCTCAAATATGTGATTGCCTCATTCACTAAGGCATCAAATCATTGGATGATCTTATTATGAGTCAAAGAGAATGTGAGAGACAAGACATGGGCTTAGGATTTAATTCCTCCGTGCTATGTCAAGCTCCAAAAGTGATTTTGGAAAAAGGATCTTCTACCAATGAAGTATCTCAAAATCCAAAACTCCAAATGGTGAACACACATTTATCCAAAGCACAATTACAAACAAAGCGGCCTTGGTTATAAAGGAAAAGGAAAAAAATTGACCGATTGAGTGTCTTTGAGAGGACGACTAATAAAAAATCGGCCAGTTCCTCAATAAACTCCAAACAGGAAATACTCTGTAAAGAAGAAACAGAGCTACCAAAAACCCCAGAAGTTCTATAAAAGAAATACATATGAAGGGAATGGTAGAAAATACCCAAGCCAAGCTAATTGGAATAATGTGAACTATCAGCAAAGACCTGTGGAATATAAGCCAAAATGGCAAAGGCCTAG
Source organism: Rehmannia glutinosa (assembly GCA_016081115.2). NCBI lineage: Eukaryota > Viridiplantae > Streptophyta > Magnoliopsida > Lamiales > Orobanchaceae > Rehmannia > Rehmannia glutinosa. The sequence continues at coordinate 18,835 of JABTTQ020002103.1, forward strand.
AACTCAAAGAAAGGCCATTCCAAAGGTATAAGAGCTTTCATCAAAGACACATATGCACCTATGCACTACACTCAGAGATATCACAACTACCCAAAGAAGGCAATTGCTAAAACACATATACAGGCATACAGTCAAAAGAGACAGTTGTATGAACCTAGAATCCCCAAGTAATTTGCCAAAATTAATTATGATTATGGCACTGATAGATGGCAACCCCTTAGAGTCAAACCATTTGGCTATGGGTACCTAAATCTTAATTTCCTTGTTTGCGAGTTCAAGGAACAGTGAGTGCCAAGGAACCTGGTACATGGATAGTGGCATTTCCGGACATATGACAGGAAACAAGAAAAATCTATCAAAATTCAAGGAAGTCAGAGGTGCAAAAGTCATATTTGGAGGAAATGAAGCTCCAGGAGAAATAAGAGGCATTGGATCCATCAAGAAAAATGGATTAAAAATCACAGATGTTGCATATGTTGAAGGACTCAACTTCAACTTGCTAAGCATCAGCCAACTCTGTGACAAGGGTTATAATGTTGGATTTAACATGGGTATATGCCAAATCAAGGATACTGAATCAAATGAAGTTGTGTTGCAAGGATGCGAGACAAAAGAGCATGTATGTCGTGGATTGGTCAACCGCAACACCCAAAGACTGTCTATTAGCAAACCTGGTGAATCAAGTCAAGTTCGTCGGGCACAAGAAGTCGAGTCACCGAATTTCAAAACAATTAACAAGCTTGCGGAAGCAATCTTGTGGAAGGACTTCGGACTCGAGATATACAAGAAGGAGAGTATATGTGATGCATGTCGGAAGGAAAACAAATCAAATCATCATTCAAGGAAAAGACATGTCCATCTTCAACAAGAATATTGCGGCTACTACATATGGATCTATTTGGTCCAGTTGAACCAGCTAGCATAAGTGGGAAGAAATACACCTTGGTGGTAGTAGATGACTACTCAAGATATACATGGACAATATTCATGTGTAAGAAGAAAGAAACTCTACGAAACTACCACACGGTGATGAAGAGGATTCAAAATGAGAAGAGCAAACCATTATCAAAATAAGATCCGAGGAGGAACCGAGTTTGTCAATGGTATAATAACTCAATATTGTATAGAAAATGGTATTGGTCATGAATTTGTCAGCAAGGACTCCACATCATAATGGAGTTGCGAAAGAAGGAATAGAACTCTCAAAGAAGCGGCAAAGGACCATGTTAGTCAAGCGGGGCTACCTAAAAGATTTTGGGTCAAGCAATAAACACAAAGATGCTACACTCAAAATAGATGCATGATAAACAAACAATGACAAAGACTCCCTATGAGATTTGGACGGGGAGAAAACCAAATGTTGCATATTTTAGAATATTTGGATGTAATTGCTTCATCCATAATAATGGCAAAGATAATTTGAAGGCTTTTGATGCTAAAGTGATGAAGGTATCTTCTTGGGATACTCGGTGAAAGCAAAGCCTCTGAGTACTCAACAAGAGGACTATGGTTACGAGAGGAATCCATTCATGTGGTGTTTGATGAGCCAAATGTAAATGGAGAAGACATTGAAGAGTCGGTGATGTTTGAATCAACCAACCATGCGAAAAGTCCCTATGTCAAGTCAAGTGGAATTATAAACCCGGATGAAGATGAGATAGCCGAGTCTCAAAAATAGTGGAAAATATGTAGCTAAGTGATGACGAGAGAGCTGATCAAAGCAACATAGTCGCAAGACGATCGAATCCCGGCTAACTTACTCCAACTCGATGTAAGATGGCCGAGAGACCATCCACGAGAACTAGTCATTGGAGATATAAGAGAAGGTGTCAAAACAAGATCCGAACTCAACAAGAAGCTATGTTCACATGCTTTATCTCACAAATAGAGCCTAAAGATGTGTCACAAGCATTGGATGACACACATTGGATTCAAGCTATGCAAGAAGAGCTGAATCAGTTTGAAAGAAATAAAGTATGGGAATTAGTTCAAAGACCCACCCATCAAAATGTTATGGCACTAAATGGGTGTTCGAAACAAGATGAACGAGGAAGGTTCTGTGGTAAGAAACAAAGCAAGATTAGTAGCCAAAGGATATTGCCAAGAAGAAGGGATAGATTTTGATGAAACATTTGCCCATGTAGCAAGATTGGAAGCTATAAGGATGTTTCTTGCCTATGCAGCTCACAAGAATTTTATTGTATATTAGATGGATGTAAAGAGTGCATTCCTTAATGGTTTATTGGAAGAAGAAGTGTATGTTGAACAACCTCCAGGATTTGAGCGAGAAGACTCATGGAGATAAGGTATACAAACTCAAGAAAGCTCTATATGGATTGAAACAGGCTGGAGAGCATGGTATGATACTTTGTCACAATTCTCGATCGAGAACGGATTCACAAAAGGCAAAGTGGATAAAACACTCTTGAGAATTCAAGATGAAGAGTATATTGCTTGTTCAAATATATGTGGATGACATTATTTTTGGATCCACAAAAAAGAGCTGTGTGATAAATTTTCAAACCTCATGCAAAGCAAATTCGAAATGAGCATGATGGGAGAGCGACATTCTTCCTTGGACTCCAAGTGAAACAAAAGGCGGAAGGATGGAACCTTCATAAGTCGACAAAATACACCAGAGATTTAATGAAGAAATTTGGTATGGAAGAGAAGTCTTACGTGAAAATACCAATGAATACATCGATCAAAATGGATATGGATGCGGATGGCAGGCACTGTAGATCAAACAAGATACTGAGCACTTATTGGATCATTGCTTTATCTCACAAAGCAAGCGGGCGGACATCACCTTTTTGTAGGTGTATGTGCAAGATTTCAATCTACTCCAAAAGAAAGCCACATGACCTGCGCCAAGAGAATCTTGAGATATTTGAAAGGAAGCCAAGAAGTTGGCTTATGGTATCCAAAGGAAGGTGGATTCAAGCTAATTGGCTATTCGGACTCGACTATCTTTGGATGTAGAGTTAACGGGGGGAAGAGCACCTCGAGGCACATGTCAAATGCTTGAAACAAAGCTAATTTCTGGTTTAGCAAAAAACAAAATTCAATAGCCACCTCTACAACGGTGACAGAATACATAGGGGCGGGGTGTTGTTGCCCAATTCCTATGGATGAGACAACAACCGAGAGACTATGAAGTTGAAGAAAAGGAAATTCCAATCATGTGTGATAACACTAGTGCAATTGCAATCACTCAAAATCCTGTGTTGCACTCAAGAACATAGCATGTCGATGTCAGATATCACTTCATAAGAGATCATGTTGAAAAGAAGGACATCACCTTGGAATATATTTCAACTGATAAACAGTTGGCTGACATATTCAAAAAACCATTATGTGAGTCAAGATTTGAAGAACTCAAGCATGAGTTAGGGTTAATTGAGCTGAGCTGACACTCAGAAGGCTCAAAGAAAAGAAATGAAACACGAAAAGGGAAAAATGGCTGAACTCTCAAATCGGCTAAGTGAATCAGCCATATCGGAAAGACAACTATACCGAGTTAGCTGACAGCTGAGTCACTAGGAGAACTGTGAGAAGAAGAGTTAAATCAGCTAAGGGATAAGCTGAGTCATTTATGAGCAAAGGGACAAAAACGCAGTCGTTTGTACTAAGCGGAAATGTTTTTAAGAATGACGTCAGCATAATTATGACGTGCACAGGCAAAAGCTGCACACCAAGCTTATGATTGGATATAAATGTTGCCGCATTAAATACGAGACATTAAATGCTAATCGGCATGCAAAATCTAAGCCGTTGATTTCGATCACATTTCAAAAACCACCCGCATGTCCTTTCGGGAACCATACTTAAACCATTTTCGCCCGTTTTCTCACACATTACCAAAAACTGTTCACTTCTCTCTCGGAAGCAAAGGCAAAAACTCTCGAAAAACCCTATCAATCTTCAAATCACTTTCTAAGTTTCATTCGGTGAAATACTGAAAAATGGCATCCACTCATGATTTTGTCAAGCTAGGAAAGCAAACCCACACCGGGTCTACTGTGGATTTCGAGGGTATGGTCGAACAGGGGTCCGGTGACGCCCTCATAAAGAAGATCGCTGAAAAACTCGAAACGACTGGGCTAAAACCATTTCTAACGATGGACTTTCCGATGACCTATGTGGAAGAGGTCGCACAATTCTACGTGAATGTTGAGATTCACGATGAAGGGATCAAATCCTCTGTTCACGGGAAGGAGTTCATCATCACCGCCAAGGATTTGGCGTAACACGCCGTTCTGGCGGAAGGAGCACGTAAATCAATGAAGCGATGTTGACTTGGCCGCCGCTTGGAAGGAAGTAGCCAAGACCGACTATCTTTGAAAAGATAGTCTACACATGACTAACAAGAGGTGGCCTGAAGGAGGACTACCACAAATTGTTGGACATCATTGCCAAATGCATAGACATCAAATTTGGCGGCTTTGACCAAGTTGTCTAAAGCGAAATTGATCGTAATGGCTGCGATCATTGAAGAAAAGAAAGTGAACTGGCTGAGTTTGTCTCACAGCAGACTCGCTGCGAGAATGTAGGAACAAATCCTTCAAGGAGAATGGAGCATTTGGAGGATCCCCGGGATACGATGCAGTGATTGGCCGGTGATGGAGGTAAAAGGAGTCCTCTTCGACATGGAAAGGCTTTCCATGTAAACAAAAGAATGTTTCGATCAAACCTCTGGCGCACGAAGAGAGCCTACGCTAAGAGAGCGATCACGAGTGAGGGGAATCAGGTGAACTCAAGACACATCTGTCTCCTCTCCACCAAAGAAAGAAGGTGCCCCTGCGGTTGCTAAGAGAACTCTTGCCCCTGCAGCAAAGAAAAACAAATCTGCTCCGCCCCTGCCGGAAGTCCGCCCGCAGCAGTGTCTCTCCCGCCCCTGCGGCCGCATGATGGAGAAGGAACCATTAATCCCTTCTCCGGTGATCAAGAAGAAGAGGATCGCCACAACAAGGAAGGCGACCTACCTCTAAGACATCTGCGAAGGCATTCACCTTCAATGAACCGAGAGGAAGTAGAGCGAGAAATCCCTTTGGTTAAAACAAAAGAAGAAGAAGACTTTCCAAACTCTCCGAGCTTGAAAAAGACAGTGAGTCATCACTCGGTTGGAGAAGATACTCGAGCTCGGCTGGAGAAGTAGAGTCTCGAAGTGATTGATGAATGCGGCCAAGTCTCTTGAGGCAATCACAGAGGGCAACTTGAAGACCAATTGTAGTCGAACAACCGAGGAACAAAGAATGGCCGAGACAATCGAGTCACTGTTGATGTGGTTGTTTCTCCACCTGATGAGAGGTTCTTTGAAGGTGTCGAGCAAACAAGTCTGCTACCTTCAAAATCGGGAAACGAGGGTCGCAAAGAGGATGATGAAGACGATTTAATCATGCACTCTCCATTGTATCCGGACATCCAAAATCGTCACTGTGAGTGGAGAAAATGGAAGTTGAGCCTATCCAGAGCGGTTTCAATATCCGAGTTCATTCTTGAGCAAGAAGAACTCTTGATTTCTTGAGGTGGACAAAGGTCTTTGCAAGCCCTTGACGAGGATAATTGCATAAATATCGGAAATTCGAAAAAGAAAATAAATGGGCTAAAGCGGTGAGGACGCAGAGGCACGTGAGAAGGCCAAAGATATGCCCTATCACCGCACCCACAGAACATACACATCCTCACTTTGATGTCCTATCGAAAGTGATGAGGATCGGACCCCCGCCGCGACGAAAGAATTGCAAATGCAGCAAGCAATGCGAGAATCCGAATCCTTCATGAGCAAAGGATGATGGAGGGACGGAGAGTCCTCCAAAACACACGGTGGAGATAGACCCAATGGGAGTGGTGCATCATATTGCCACCGTTGTTCTTGCCACCACTTCCCACTCACTCGGAAGAAAGAACTAAGGAATCGGCGATGAACCGGGATAGTGGGGACCCCAATCGAGCTAACCCCTAATGAAGGTGTCTTACCACCTACCCCAACGGCTGAATACTCAATGGGAACATCCGGGAGTCCGGAGACGAGTGACCCCAATCAAGTCACTCGGTGGTGTGCGAGGGGGAAACTCCCTCCACCGCGCAGCAAGGTCGGAGGATCTTTGCGGTGACTCCACAATGAATCTAGGAGGCAAAGTGGAGAAGGAACAAACACAAAGTACACAACAAGTTTTCATCGACGAGGCTCTCCAGGGGCAGTTGAGATCATGTCTCACCGAGCCGCCAATCGCTCGAAGGATAATAACGCTGGCGATGCGGTCGAGGCACGAAGGAATGTACCACGGGAGTTAACACTGGCGGCGAAAGTGCAATCCATGGAGTTGAGACTCCAATGGATGCCACCGCAGAAGACACTAAGACGATTGACACTGCCGAAAGGGATGTCAAGTGCCTCCAGCTTGAGATTGAGGCTGCAGGAGGTAATGAAGGCCAATGGGAGGTTGAGACTTCCGGGGTAAAGAAGTCAAGTCTGAGAACATCCCTCCCGCTATTATTGATCCATCGAGAAAAGGAGATAAGTGCACTTCATGATTCCCAAGATAATCCTCGATGTAACCTCTCCGGGATCGGAAGAAGACGATGAAGCCGAGTCATCCCGGTGGATCGATCCAAAAGACTCGGTGAGGGTGTTCCAACCACGAGTAAGTCGACCTCGAGACTACTCGTCAAACTTTCAACTTTGATGAGCCACCCATGGAAATCTCATCATCGTCCGATGACGCTTCCGATAAAGCCGAGGACTAGTCAACTCACGTGGAAAAAACCAGTTGAGACCAACGGTTGTTGAGATACAGTGAGGCTCGGCAAGTCGGGTCAACTTCACAATGCACCCACCAAACAGAGTCCATTCGCGCAGGCTCCCAAGCCGCAGCGAGTTCGACTCCACAAGGAACTTCACGAGCACCACTCATCATTGAACAAATTCCGGTTGCTCGTGATGATCCCTTTGTAGAATCATTTCCCTTCTCTCTCGGAGGTACCCGACCTCCCTGAAGAGTCGAAAAAGAGATCTCGAGCGCTTCCTGAGACTGATCCTGTCATTCCATCGATACCATCATTCCGGTGACTATGATTTTGATTTTGGCGCTTGGTCGTCACCGCAACAGAGGGAACAGTGAAGTTCGGGGAAGTGTTCAAAGCATTATTTTCTTTGAAATTGAATGGATGGAGAGGCACCAGGCCTCGATGGACATGAGATCGATATAAGAGATGCCAACTTTGCTCACGACTTGAGAGGCATAATAGTCGAGAATCCGGGAGTGGTGGCAACAATAACAAAGAACAATGCGTGTGGAACAAGCTAGATATTTCGAACATTGTTCAACAAGTCGTTGGATGGCGAAATGAGAATGCCGATGCAAAGACAAAATTGAGAGAACGCATTGAGCACATGCATGAATCTCACACTTTCTTGAGATAAAGCTCTTTGTGTGAGCAAAATAAGAATGAGCTCCTGCGTATGGAAGAAAACATGGATCGAAAATTCAGCCTTCTCATGGGAGATGAAGTTAATTAAAGTCAATCCAACGCTACTCGCTCCGAGTTTCACGCCGCATATACCATGAGAGACTCGAAGCGAACTTGGCTATCAACGGACTCGACTTCCCGCTTGCTAGTTTGTTTCGGGGTCCTCTCTCCTTTGATGATGCCAAAAAGGGGGAAGAGGAATACCTAAAAGTCACTGAAGGGATCTCAAGTTGAGAAGGAGGAGCAAATTTGTGAAGGGAAAAAACAGTGAGGAAGTTTCAAGAGAAAAGAAAGGGAAGTCTGTTGAGGGGGAAGGATCGAGAGATGTGACCTTGATGATTGCACAAACCCCCAACAAGGTCTTGTCATAGCCGATATTATTAGCAAACTCCCGGTGACTCGCCACCCAACACTCTGTTGTACCTATGGCCGGCAAGAGAAAGACGATTGAAGCGAGGATGGAGGAAGTGGAAGGAAGGATGAATGCCCGAGTTATGGATATTCGAAACAACATGGAGGCATTCCAAAGAGACAAAGACACTTATGCCATCTCGATGCGGAATCGAGCCAAGATCGGTTGATGAATTTAAAATGCTCGCATCGAAGGATACTTCGCAAACATGTCCATGGCTCAGCCTGGGACTTGTCTTGGGAAAAGGGTCTCACACTATGTGAAGAAGCCGACAGCAAAGCAGACTACCGATCGCACTCTGCTGGTCACTCTACTAGTCACTCAACACGAAGAAGAAGACCCCAAGATACAATACACGCCCGCAGGGTAGAGGAAGAAGCGGTGGTGGAGGAAGAGGTTTCGACACCTCCGCCCAAAAACATTGAGTACATAGATCCAGGCAAAAGAGGAGAGATCTCTGGGCTGGGTTTTTGACGAAGTAGCCAATCTGCAAGTGGCTAAGAACAATGCCGAGTATGTGAAAAGAATTGAAGAAGAAAATAAAAGACAAACTCGGCTATGGGAGGAGAGACAAGAGAGAATAAGAAGAGATGAAGGCCCGGAAGGCGTATGAAAAGAAGAAGAAGAATGCAAACAAGATGAGAAAAAGAAAAGAAGACGAGGAAGATGACAGAGTCAAGAAGAAGAAAGAAGGAGGAAGCGAAGGAGATGAAGTGTTGATGTCCACCCCTTCATGTATTTTACTATGTAAATACATTTTATGTAAGTCTTCCGTAATAAATGTAAATTCTCTATTTTTGCGTAGACATAGATGTTTGCTCGATACACTTTGTAAATAGTTGTGTAAAGGACAAGAATGTTATGATCAATAAAAGGATTGATTCTACGCATACATTCTCTCGTGAATGCACTATCTCAGTATGTATCTTTGCTATTTACATTTTAAATGTTTTAAGTTTTGGCATCATCAAAAAGGGGGAAATTGTTGGGAAATTTATTGTTTAGATTTTGATGAATGCCATGTAAAACTTAGAATAGGAAGTTGGCGCCCCATTTTCGTTGTAAACCGCATTGTAATAAATAGTGGTCAAGTGAGTTAAGTCGCCTATGCCTAAACATGCAAGAAGACAATGGAGACTAGAAGGAAGACTCATTTTGCAAGACAGTGAGTATGGCAAAAAGAAGAGAAGACGGAACTCGACTAAAGGAGCAGGTGAGATGCAATCGAGTAAAGTATCGGTCAAGTCAACTCAAGATAGCCAAGTCTCAAGTTGAAGTGCTTGAAGTGAAGAGTCATCCAATGATTGGAAGTCGACTCTAAGTCACCTGGAGAAAGCAAGGAAATGCAATCAAGTCGAGATAATCTGGAAGAGATCCGTTGCACGTAAATCAAGGGAATTACTTAAACAAGTAATACCTCCATACTACCTTTCTCGAAGTGCTCATCCCGAGAAGTGTGCAAAAGGAATAAACCAATGGGAAGCACGCACCATGTCGAACTCGAAAAAGTCAAGAACAATTCATCCGAGGAAGTGGCAATTCCAAGGATCGCAACAAGACAAGCCAACGACCACAAGTGTCTTTTGAGAATAAGCCTATCTCTTCAACGGTCAAATTTTCAAAAGAACACTATAATAGGTGAGGAGTTTATTTGAGAGAATGTTGGTTACCTTGACAATTGAAAACAAATACGAGCAAGAAAAGCTATATCTCAGAACCAAAAATATTCTCAAATCATTCAAGATTAATCCTCAAGCCTACATTACGAAGAAAATCAAACCAACACTCACCGTGAAGGAAAGATAACTTCAATCGGTTGAAGAGGAAATTGTTGAAGAATCAAGGGGTCTACATTCCACGGAGGATTGTAGGAAGGTTCAAGGTCGAACCAGTCTCAAGTTTTTGGAGGGCTTCGTGATCAAATCCAAAGAGCTTGAGCAAGTGGGCTGTAGTAGCAAAGCGGTTGCCCTATGAAGAAGCCGAGTGATACGAGAAGCCACTGCGTGACCAAGGCATCTCCGGACCATCGAGTCCCAAAGGATCAAGTCAATTTGTGTGATCAAGACTTGTATTTGGACTGTTACCACTCTGTATACTGATCAATACTTAGTGGATTCCTCCTCGAGTTGGAGAAGAGAGGAGTAGAAGAATTACCCCATCTTCGAACCTCTATAAAACCTTATCGTGTCATTTACATTTCAGCACTTTAATTCCTGCATCTTACTTATTTAACTCTGCTGATAAATTTGCTATCCACTTGATAATCTCTAAGTACTAAACCAAGTTTAAGGGTGTTAAGTCTTCCGCTGAAAACAAATCACAGTCGAGTTAAGTCTTTAGTCAAAACAACTGAGTTATTCTATCAACAGCTCGACCGAGTCCGTTGAGTAACTAACTCTATTTGATTAACTAACTTAGTCTGTCCATCGAGGACTCACGGTTGTGAAGTATTAACTCGAATATTTAAAAGGACTAAATCGAAAAGTTGGTAAGGTTTATTCAACCCCCTTCTAAACCTTACACTCACACCCCTTGGGACCTACATCAGTTGTTCTGTCCACAGCTGGGTCTTTGACTTGCCTCTACTGATCGGCCTCAGCAGACTTGGCGGTTTCATCAATAATCTCTGCAGACTCTACTTCTCCAAATTGTTTCAATGATCCATTTCGGCCGATTGCGAGACTCATTTGTTTTCTAAAGCTTTGAACGCTTGAAGATTCTTCTTCTTCTTTTGGTTTTCACCAGAGGAACTTTTGGTTCTACTTCCTCCGGTTCCTCGATAGTAAAGGCCTGTGGGGTTGCCTTAGAGGCAACTGCCTTTCTCGTCTTGGCAGTCCTCTTCTTCTTCATTCCTAGAGAAGGTACTAAGGATTTCTTCTCTACTGCGGCTGCAGGGGCAGGTAACTCGGCTGCAGGGGCAGGTGTAGTTGTTTTCTTTTTAACTGCTGGCGCAACAATCTTCTTTCTAGCTGCAGGGGCAGCTTTCTTCTTGGGAGGGGAGACAACAGTTGTTTCCTCAGGGTCAGCTGATTCCCCCTCATTGGTATCCGCTCTCTTGGCATAAGCTCTCTTCTGAGCTCCGTAAAGATTTGATCGGAACATTTTCTTGTTGACATGGAACGCCTTTCCATGTCAGAATGGAACTCCATTCACCTCCATTAGCCGGCCAATAACAAGGCCATACCCCAAGGACCCTCCGAACGACCCATCTTCCTTGAAAGACTTATTTCCAACATTTTGGCAGAGTCTGTTGTATACAAACTCAGCCCAGTTTACCTTCTTCTCCTCCATGATCGCAACCATCACGATCAACTTAGTTTTGGACAGGTGATTAAAGCTTCCATATTTGATGTCTACACACTTGGCAACAATATCCAGAAACCTGTGGTAATCTTCCTTCAACAGCTTCTTGTCAGCTGTGTAGACAACCTTCGCAGCACAGTCAGGTTTGGCCACTTCCTTCCATGCAGCAGCCAAGTTGAGATCAGCCTCCAATATCTTCGGCACTCCTTCCGACGGCAGGAAACAATGCTCCGCTAGATCCTCAACAGTGATCGTAAGTTCCTTTCCGTGAACAGAGGACTTGATTCCCTCATCGTGAACTTCAGCATTCACGTAGAACTGAGCTACTTCTTCAACATAAGTCATCTGAAACTCCATAGTGAGAAAGGGTTTCAGCCCAGATTTCTCTACTTTCTCAGCTATCTTCTTCACAAGGGTTTCATCGGACCCCTGTTTGATCATCCCTTCGAAATCCACAGTAGAGCCAGTGTGGATTTGCTTTCCCAATGTAGTGAAATCATAAGTAGAAGCCATGTTTTGCCGAACGAAACTTTAAAAAAAATCGCTTTGAAAATCTGTAGGGTTTCGAGAGAAAATTTTCTTTCATTGTTTTTGAGAGAGATGAACAGTTTATGTAAAGTGAGAGAGAAGCGAACGAAAGGGTATATGTATGGGTTATGAAAGGACGTGCATACGGTTTTTGAAATTTGATCGAGATCAACGGCTCAGATTTAGCACGCCGATTAGCATTTAGTTGCTCACATTTAATGCGGCAGCATTTATATCCAATCATATGCTTTGTCGTGCGACTTTTGATCAGACTCGCCATTATTACGCTGACGTCATCCTTAAAACATTCCCGCTTATTAAAAATGACTGCGTTTTTGTCACTTAGCTCATAAATGACTCAACTTACTCCTTAGCTGATTCAATTCTTCTTCTCTCTTTTCACATAGATACTCAGCTGTCAGTTAACTCGATGCAGCTGATTTTCTGATACGGCTGATTCACTTAGCTGATTTACGAACTTAGCTCCATTTTCATCTTTTCTTGTTTCATCTCTTCTCCTTGAGTTTTCTGAGTGTTAACTCAGCTCAATTAGCCCTAGCTCATGCTTGAGTTCTTCAAATCTTGATTCACATAATGGCTTTGTGAATATGTCAGCTAACTGTTTATCAGTTGGGATGTATTCCAAGGTGATGTCTTTCTTTTCAACATGATCTCTTATGAAATGATATCTGACATCAATGTGCTTTGTTCTTGAATGCAACACAGGATTTTGAGTGATTGCAATAGCACTTGTGTTATCACACATAATTGGAATCTCTTTTTCTTCAACATCATAATCTTTCAGTTGTTGTCTCATCTATAAGACTTGGGCACAACTTTTGCCCGTAGCTATGTACTACCTTCACTGTGGATGGCTATTGAATTTTTTCTTGCTAAACCAGAAACCAATCTGTTTCCAAGCATTTGACATGTACCTAAAGTATTTTTCCTGTCAACTCTACATCCAACATAGTCAGAGTCTGAGTAACCAATAAGCTTGAATCCTCTTTCCTTTGGATACCATAAGCCGACTTTCTAAAGATCCCTTCAAATATCTTAGATTCTCTTAGCTGTGATCATATGGCTTTCTTTTGGTGCAGATTGAAATCTTGCACATACACCTACAAAGAAAGGTGATGTCCGCCCGCTTTGTTAAATAGAGCAAAGATCCAATAAGTGCTCTGTATCTTGTTTGATCCACAGGCTTGCCATCTGCATCCATATCCATCTTGACTGATGTATTCATTGGTATTTTCACAGAAGACTTCTCTTCCATACCAAATTTCTTCATTAAATCTCTGGTATACTTTGTTTCACTTATGAAGGTTCCATCCTTCAGCTGTTTAACTTGAAGTCCTAGAAAGAATGTCAATTCTCCCATCATGCTCATTTCAAATTTGCCTTGCATGAGGTTTGAGAACTTATCACACAGCTCCTTGTTTGTGGATCCAAAAATAATGTCATCCACATATATTTGAACAAGCAATATACTCTCTCCATCTTAAATTCTGAAGAGTGTTCTGTCTACTTTGCCTTTGGTGGATCCATTATCTGTTAGGAATTGAGATAATGTATCATACCATGCTCTTGGTGCCTGTTTCAATCCATATAGAGCTTTCTTGAGCTTATACACTTTATCTCCAAGAGTCTTCTGCTCAAATCCTGGAGGTTGTTCAACATAGACTTCTTCTTTCAATAATCCATTCAAGAATGCACTTTTTACATCCATTTGATATATAATGAAGTTCTTGTGTGCAGCATAGGCAAGAAACATCCTTATTGCCTCTGATCTTGCAACAGGGGAAAAGGTTTCATCAAAATCTATTCCTTCCTCTTGGCAATATCCTTTGGCTACCAATCTTGCTTTGTTTCTTACCACAGAACCTTCTTCACTCATTTTGTTTCTGAAAACCCATTTTGTGCCAATAACATTTTGATGGGTTGGTCTTTGAACCAATTCCCATACTTTGTTTCTTTCAAACTGATTCAGCTCTTCTTGCATGGCCTGAATCCAATGTGCATCATCCAATGCTTGGGACACATCTTTTTGCTCTATTTGGGAAATAAAACAAATGAACATTGCTTCTTGTTGAGCTCTTGATCTGGTTCTTACACCGTCTCTTACATCTCCAATGATTAGCTCTGGTAGATGGTCTCTTAGCCATCTCACATCAGGTTGGAGTAAGTTAGCTGGGTTCAGTCGTCTTGCAGCTGTGTTGTCTTGAGCAGCTCTCTCCTTATCACTTAGCTGCAGATTTTCCAGTTGTCTTTGAGATTCAGCTATCTCATCTTCACCTTGATTAATTACTCCAGTTTCAGCTTCAACATAGGAACTCTTCTGCATAGTTGACCATAGTCCTTTTGTTCAACACTCTATAGGCTTTGCTTTCAGCTGAGTATCCCAAGAAGATACCTTCATCAGCTTTAGCATCAAAAGCCTTTAGATTATCCTTCCCATTGTTGTGGATGAAGCATTTACATCCAAATATTTTAAAGTATGCAACATGTGCCTTTCTCCCTGTCCAGATTTCATAGGGAGTCTTTGTCAGATGTCTATTTACCATGCATCTATTTTGAGTATAGCATGCAGTGTTTATGGCTTCAGCCCAAAATCTTTTAGGTAACCCTACTTAAGCTAACATGGTTCTTGCTGCTTCCTTGAGAGTTCTATTCCTTCTTTCTGCAACTCCATTCTGCTGTGGAGTCCTTGCTGAAAATAATTCGTGAGTAATACCATTTTCAACACAGTACTGAGTTATTATTCCATTGACAAACTCGGTTCCTCTATCGATCTTATCTTTATAATGGTTTGACTCTTCTCATTTTGAACTCTTTTCATCAATCGTGGTAACTTCAGTAAAGTTTCTTTCTTTTAACACATGAAAATTGTCCATGTATATCTTGAATAATCATCCACCACTACTAGAGTGTATTTCTTCCCACTTATGCTGGCTGGCTCAACTGGACCAAATAGATCCATGTGTAACAGATGTAGTATCCTTGTTGAAGATGGACTTGACTTCTCTTTAAATGATGATTTAATCTGCTTTCCCATCTCGCATGCATCACAAACACTTTCCTTCTTATATACTGAGTCTGGGAGTCCTTCTACAAGATTACTCCTTGCAAGCTTTTAATTGTCTTGAAATTCAGGTGACTCAGCTTCTTGTGCCACAACCAACTTGATTCGGATGTACTTTTTGCTAGCAGACAAGTGCTTGGTGTAGCAGTTGACCAATCTACCACATACATGTTCTTTTGTCTGGATCCTTGCAACACTACTTTATTTGATTCAGTGTCTTTGATTTGGCACACTCCCATATTGAA
The DNA here is from genome assembly GCA_016081115.2 of Rehmannia glutinosa. Lineage (NCBI taxonomy): Eukaryota > Viridiplantae > Streptophyta > Magnoliopsida > Lamiales > Orobanchaceae > Rehmannia > Rehmannia glutinosa. The sequence continues at coordinate 33,878 of JABTTQ020002103.1, forward strand.
TCCAACATTATAGCCCTTGTCACAAAGTTGGTGATGCTTAGTAAGTTGAAATTTAGGCCTTCAACATATGCAACATCTGTGATTTCTAATCTATTTTTCTTGATGGATCCAAAGTCTTGCTCTTATTTCCCCCGGAGCTTCATTTCCTCCAAATATGACTTTTGCGCCTCTAATCTCCTTGAACTTTGACAAATTTTTCTTGTTTCTGTTATGTGTCGAGAAGACCACTATCCATGTACCAAGTTCCTTGGCACTCATTATTCTTGAACCCGCAATCAAGGAAATTAGTTTTAGGTACCCATACTTGCCTGGGTCCTAAGGGGTTAGTACTGTAAGATGATCCAACCAACCTATAGCCAAATGATTTGACTCTAAGGGGTTGCCATCTATCCGTGCCATAATCATAATTTACTTTGGCAAATTGCTTGGGGGCTTTAGGTTCATACATCTGTCTCTTTTGTCTATATGACTGTGTGTGTGTCTTAGCAATTGCCTTCATTGGGTAATTGTGATATCTCTGAGTGTAGTGCTTGGGTGCATATGTGTGTTGATAATAACTCTTTTGCCTTTGGAATGACCTTTGCTGAGTTCTAGGTCTTTGCCATTTTGGCATGTATTCCATAGGTCTTGGCTGATATTTCACATTATTCCAATCAGCTTGACTTGGGTAGTTTCTACCATTCCCATCATATTTGTTCCTTTAATAGAACTTCTGGGGGTTTTGGTAGCTCTGATTCTTCTTCACAGAGTACTTCCTATTTGGAGTTGGCTGAGGAACTCTGCTGGATTTCTTCTCAGATGTCCTCTCAGCATACTCAACTGGTTGTTTTCCTTTTCCTTTATATCCTAGGCCAGTTTGTTTGTGATTGTGCTTTGGAATGACTGTGTGTGCAACATTTGGTGTCTTGGATTTTTGAGATGCTTCATTACTTGAAGATCATTTTTCCAAGATCACTCTAGGATTTTGACTATGCACAAAGGAATTGAATCATATGCCTGTCTTGTCTCCACATTCTTTTTGGCTCATGATAAGGTCATCCAATGATTTAGACGCCTTTGTGAATGAAGCAATCAGATTTTTGAGATTATTTTCTCTCTTTTCTATAGCAGCTATCTCTGCTATTAGTTTAGCATTTTCAGCCTTCAGCTCTTTGTTCTCATTGGCTATGTGACTTAGAGTACTCAGCTCCTTAGTTAGCTGTGAGTTTTGGCTTTTGAGCTGGCTGTTTTCCTCATTTAATAGTGAGTGTGAGGATTTAATGTGCTCAAAATCTTTCATCATTTTGCCTAATGAATCATAAAGATCAATGGGTGATGAAGTGTGTGTGTCACAATCACTATCACTAGAATCTGAATGAGATGAGTTAGAGTGTACCTCATCTTCTTGGTCAGGTTGATCTTGTTCTTTAGCCATTAGAAAGATTAAGGCTTCTTCTTCAGAGTCACTTGAGTAGTCAGCTTCACTACTCTCTGAGTCCGCTGCTTCTTTTGACTTAGTTGTGTCAGCAGTCTCAGCAGCCAACATTTGATCTTTTCATTTCTTGCCTTCTTTCTCTGAAGACTTTTCTTTCTTCTTCATTCCTGTATTTGTTCACTACAAGATATGGACAGTCAATGGCAAAGTGTCCTGGTTGTCTGCAATTCCAACACAGGTTTTCAACTTTTTGATCAGCTCTCTCATTTCTTGGGTTGTCAGCTCTTTGATATTTGACCTTTTGATACTCAGCTCTCTTTGGTGGCCTATCTTCCCTTGACTTGGAGGCTGCTGAATGTCTTCTGGAGGATTCACCTTTGTTTCTTTTGTAGTTCTTGTTGAAGAACTTGTTGAATCTTTTAACCATTAAGGAAATTTCCTCCTGGTCAATGACTTCTTTGGTCTCAGCTCTCTTCCCTTCCTTGACTACGAGTGCAGCTGTTTTGGGTATATCTATCTCCTCTTGATCCTTTCTTCTCAGCTCAAACTCATAAGCTTTGAGGTCTGAGAATAGTTCATGATTGGATGTTTTTGATAGGTCCATCGAGTGTCTTAGAGCCATGGTCTTCATTTCCCACTCAGCTGGGAGGCTCCTCAATATCTTCATACACATCTCCTTCTGTGTGTATTATTTCCCAAGTGCTGAGAGCTCATTTGTAATTTCAGTGAATCTAGCATCCAGCTGGTCCATTGTTTCACCTGCATGCATTTTAAAGTTTTCAAATTTTTGAACAACAACAGATAATTTGTTTTCCTTGATTTGCTCAGAGCCTTCACAAATCAAAGTTAGCTTATCCCAGATTTCTTTAGCCGTCTTGCAGGATTTAACTTTGTTGAACATGGCTTTGTCCAAAGTTTTGTAAAGAATGTCCTTGGCTACATTATCTAGGTTGTATATTTTTCTATCATCATTTGTCCATTCAGCTCTGGGTTTTTCAACCATAGCTGGTCTGGGAGGAGCATCCTCCTCTCCTGCAGCTGCAACAGCTCTCCTTGCAGCTGTGTCCACCTTCATTATTTGCAGTGGCCCATCCTCTATCACTATCCACATCTCATCATGTAAAGCTGATAGATGAGCATGCATACGTATTTTCCAGTCATCAAATTCTTTAATGGTGAACATAAGAATGCATGTCAAATTTGCTTCCATGATAATAACTTTGCTGTTAAAAAAAAACTTTTGAAAGAACAAGTGTTAAAAAAACTTCTTTGAAAGATTGGAGATCTAGTTCAGTAACCAGTGCGGAAGGTTCAATGAACCAACCGCTCTGATACCACTTGTAGGTCCCAAGGGATGTGAGTAAGGTTTAGAAGGGGGTTGAATAAACCTTACCAACTTTTCGAATTTAGTCCTTTTAAATAAGTTCGAGTTAATTTCAAACTATGTCCTTGATGGACAAATGCTAAGTTAGTTAACCAGAGTTAGCCACTCAATGATTGCACTGACCGAGTTTGTTGATAGAATAACTCACCGCTTAGTCTTATACTTAACTTAGCTATGATAAGATTTTCAGGAAGACTTAACACCCTTGAATTTGGTTTAAGTTTGTTTTAACACTTGGTTTTAGCACTTTGTTAAATATCAATTGGATAGCAAATTATCATCAGATATTAAATGATATGGAGTAAGTAAATGCTGAAATGTAAATGAAACAATAAATTTTTAGAGGTTCGAAGATGGGGTAATTCTTCTAATCCTCTCTTCTCCAACTCCTGGAGGAATCCACTAAGTATTGATCATAGTACAAAGTGGTTATCAGTCTAGATGCAAGTCTTGATCACACAGCTGACTTGATCCTTTAGGACTCAGTCTGGAGATGTCTTGGTCACACAGATGGCTTCTCGTCCGACTCAGATTCTTCACAGGGCGGCTGTCTTGCTACTTCAGCTCCCTTGCTCAAGCTTCTTGGATTTGATCACGAAGCCCTCCAATGACTTGAGACTGGTTCGACCTTGAACCTTTCTACAATCCTCCTTGGAATGTAGACCCCTTTTGATTCTTCAAAAGTTTCCTCTTCAATAGTATGAAGTTGTCTTTCCTTCACAGCTTGGTGTTGGATCGATTTCCTTCGAAGTTTAGGCTTGAGGATTTGCTTGAATAACTTGAGAATATTTTTGTAGGTTACAGCTCGAATAATAGCTTGAATGTTCGTGGTTCAGGTAACCCTCTCTCAAAGTGATTCCTTAGCCTTTTATAGTGCTCTTTCAAAAATCTGCCCATTGAAGAGATAGGCTAATTTTCAAAAGACACTAGTAGTCGTTGGCTTGTCTTGTTGCGATCCTTGAAATTGACATTACCTCGTATTGAATGAACCTTCACTTTTCGAGCCGACACAGTGCAAGATTTCCCATTGGTTTATTCCTTTTGACGCTTCAGATCGAGCACTTTAGAATATTGCAAAAGATAGAAGTATTACTTATTAAAGTAATTTTCTTGACTTTCGTGCAACGGACTCTTTTCGCTTGTCTTGACTTGATCGCAGTTCCTTAACTTCCCGGATGACTTGAGTCGGCTCCCAATCATTGGATGACTCATCCTGTCACTTCAACTTGAGACTTGGCTATCTTGAGTTGACTTGATCGACACTTCATACAATCAGTATTCGGTGATACTCCTTCAATGAGTTCTTGACTTCTCCTCCTTACCATACTCACCGCTTCACAACTGAGTCTTCATTTTAGCCTCCAGTTGACTTCTTGCATATCCAGCATAGTGACTTGACTCAGCTCATACAACCCTATCTATTACAATGTAAAATACAAAGAAAATGGAGTGCCAACTTTCTAGTCTAAGTTTTACATGGCATTCATCAAATAAACAATAAATTTCCTAACAGCTTGTTTGAATCGAAAAAGAGGGCATAATCGAGAAAATGGAAATAATCTATTCACCCCCCTCTAGATTATCGTAGCTGCTTGGACTTACACCTAAAGTTCCCCTCATAAAGGAGAAAATGTGGAGAATAGATATTAAGAGCAAGAAGACTTGGAAGAAGTGGCTAACTAAGCGGTTAGCGCCGGTGAGGCAACCAAAGTGGAGGTCCTAGGAAAACCAATCACCAAGCCTGGAGATATAAGTGCGCTGAGTGAGCAAATTGAGTATATCACACGACAACTAGAAGATTTAAAGAGGAGGGGAGCTATAATATATGCTTTGCAAAAGAGAGGATCCCCATTCTCATCTAAGATCCTAGCAGTACGGGTGTGCACGGTACGAGACGGTTTGGAGATTTGGAAATCTCCAGAACCGTCCCGAAGTTCGGAGATTCTAAAAATAAATCTCCAGACCCGAACCATAGAAACAAATCTCCGTACCAAAAGTTCGGGACGGAGATTCAGTTCTAATGGGATGGTACGATTCAGTTCGGGATGGATATTCAGAGATTAGGTATAAATAAAACATACAAATTTGGAAGGAAAAAAAAGAAAATCAGTATAAAAATCACCAAACGGATATACTTCTAGAGTTCTAGTCTCTTTTTAGCGTAGTCTCAAAATAAAAACTAAAACTATAATATGTAACACAATCCAAAATTATAAACTTAATAACCTCTACAATACAATAATAGTCTAAATTTATATAAATTTATAATATCAATCTCTCATACTTAACAACTTAACATAATCAATCAAATTATATTTATAATTTATGTGATGTGGTAAAAAAATTAAAATATGATCTTTTTTATATTGTTATAATATGGTCCTATTACCTGTTTCTCTTTTAAGTGCAATTTACTGATCATTTAACTAATTTCAATTTCAAATAATTTACTCTATTATTAATATCAGAGTTTTTTAAAATTCATAATAGTGGCAGTATTATTATTTTTTCAGAAATATGCTTTATATTCAATTAAATTTCAAATAGCCTGTAGTTCATTCAATATAAAATAAAAACAATATAGAAATAATGTGTATGTATTTATATAAAATCTTTAAAATCGGTTCTAGCTTCGGGTCTTCGATTCGGAGTAGTTCGGTACGGTTCTCGGTACGGGTATTTGAAAAATCTCCAGAACCGTACCATAAATATTTTTGGTACGGTAAGATTTGGGGAAAGTTAAAAAGTCAACGGTTATTTTCGATTCGGAGATTTTTCGGTCTAGATATCAGTTCGGTTTCGGTAATCTCCAAGTCCCGTGCACAACCCTACCTAGTAGAGGTGATGGAGATAAAGATTTAAAGAAATCTTATTATCTATTAAGATTAGTTTATTAGGTTATTTTATTATCTTTTAAGAGTTTTCAATAGTTAGGAGTTTTATTATTGTAGGACTTTAATCCTATAAATATTTATTTTATTATTATTTTTAGGGTGGTTGAATGTTATTAAGTTTTGAGATTTATCTCTTTTCATTGCAATTTATGTTTCTTCGCGAAGTCTTGTATTGCTTTTGTTCGTTGTTCATTTATTCGTGGCTTCCGCCTGCATCAGTTGGTACCAGAGTGCCCGAGACTAGCGATGGAGTCAGTGGTCGGAAATATCGTGATGGATGTGTTTTTGGTTATTATATGTCCTCATATATTTCATCAAACGAGGATGATTGTAGATATAATGGACCACCAATTTTTGACGAGGAAGACGAAGAATCCATTTCAGAGATTGGTTGTGAAAAATCTCTACAATTTGAAGAGAATTATGAGTATGATGGGCCACCAATTTTCGATGAGGACAAATATGATGGTTATGACAACCCCCCCAATTTTTGATATTGATTCGTTGATGAGAAATGGATATTCTCTTTCTCCAACAGAGATCGAAAATATTGTTGATGTCTCGCCCCTTCCAACAATTTTAATCTCTTATCATAGGGATAAAAAAAATTCACTAAGAGTAGGTTATTGTCTCATTTGACAGAATTGACAAGACCAGAAGAGACGTTTGTTGGTGTCCGCATTAATGAAAAATATAATTCGTTGAGTCGAATATCATATTATAATAGTATTGGAGCCTACAAGATAATGGCTGATGGTTTTCTAGAAATCAAGCAAATTGTTTTGTTTTTGATCTAGTTCAAATACATTTTGCTATTCACCTTGTTTTTTCATCTCGTCCTGCTCGTGCTCCTCCATGGTTTGACAATTCTTTTATTTACGATCTCCCTTTCGATTCGAGGATGAATCATTTCGACCCCGGAGAGAATGATGGAGATAAGTATTAAAGAAATCTTATTATCTATTAAGATTATTTTATTAGGTTATTTATTATCTTTTAAGAGTTTTCAATAGTTAGGAGTTTTATTGTTGTAGGACTTTAATCCTATAAATATTTGTTTTGTTATTTTTTTTGAGGTTGAATATTATTAATTTTTGAGATTTTATCTCTTTTTCATTGCAATTCAAGTTTCTTTGTGAAGATTCATATTGCTTTTGTTCGTTGTTCATTTATTCGTGATTGTTGCATCAGTTGGTATTCAGAGACCAGTCTACACTCCCTGAACCATGTTGTCCAGATCGAATCCACAACGCATGAGCGACATCGCACAGATCAGTCAACAGATTGACTTGTTGACACAACGGATAGTCACGCTCCGCATCCAGCAGCAGGAATTTTTGATATCATCATCGCTCAGCTCACAGCCGACCACGATCGAGCGCACGAGGCAGGCAACAAAGTCAATGGTCGGAACTATCGCGGTGGATGTGGTTTCAGTTTTTATCCATCCCCACATATTTTGTCAAATGAGGAAGATGGTGGTTACGATGGACTACCAATTTTTGATGAAGAAAGCAACGACACTATATCGGAGATTGGCTACGAAGAATTTCCAATTTTTGACGAGGAAGACGAAGAACCCATTCCAGAGATTGGTTGTTAAAATCCTCTGCAATTCAAAGAGATTTGTGAGTATGATGGCCTACCAATTTTCGATGAGGAGGAAAATAGTGACTATGATGGCCCACTAATTTTTGACAAAGAAATTGAGTTTGGAGCATACCCTGTATTTGTACTTAATGGGACTCCTTCGCCATTAGAGTCTCAAGCAAGGGTAATGCGGGTTTTCAGATCTTCGGGTATTGATTTATCTAGTTTGCTACAAGAGGGTATCTCGATTGAAAGGAACGGGTCATTTAGGAAATATGTTGATTTCTTTAGTATGCATGTTCTAAAAGCAAAAAGAAAACCTAAAGCCCTCTGTTCACAATTAAATAGAGAATGGTATGGTGATGCTTGAATCAAAGCTGACAACTATGCGTTTCTTTATGGTGCCCAATGCGTGATCAAGCGATTCTGGCCGAACTTAAAAGAGCCATTTGAATGTTGTTATATATCCGATATTAATAATGGTCTAGGACTTAAAAGAAATCACTTGATAGTTGTTTCTTTGTTGTTGGAAATGATCATAATTTAACTTCTTTTCTTTTCTCATGTCGTTCTCCTCGCGTTCCTCTATAGTTTGACAATTCTTTTAGTCAAGATCGCCCTTTCGATTCGAGGATGAAATTGTTTCGACCCCTGAGAGAATGATAGAGATAAAGATTTAAAGATATCTTATTATCTATTAAGATTAGTTTATTAGGTTATTTTATTATCTTTTAAGAGTTTTCGATAGTTAGGAGTTTTATTGTTATAGGACTTTAATCCTATAAATATTTGTTTTGTTATAATTTTTAGGGTGGTTGAATATTATTAAGTTTTGAGATTTGTCTCTTTTCATTGCAATTTACGTTTCTTTGCGAAGTCTCGTATTGCTTTTGTTCGTTGTTCATTTATTCGTGGCTTCCGCCTGCATCAAAAGGTGGTCACGCCAAACTTAAAATTTCTCGACCTCTCAAAATATGATTGGAATAGGGACTCTCAGGAGCACCTCACTGTCTTTGACCATGTGATGCAGTTGTATGGGCAATCCGACGCTATAAATGCTAGAATATTTATAAGCACATTGACCGGGAAAGTGCAAGAGTGGTTCATGGGGTTGTCGATGGGAAGTGTCGTCTCCTACGAACAGTTAGCTCAAAAATTCTTGTATCAGCTTGCAAGCCAAAAGTGAGCTCAAAGGTCGGCTACTCATTTATTCACTATAAGGCAAGGTGTGAAGGAATCACTAAAAGAGTTCATAAACCGATTCAAAAATGAAGATCTAGAGGTGCAAGATATGAGAACCGATATGATGACTAACATCCTCATTCATGGGCTACAAAAAAGACCCCTAGCCTACGATCTTGCTTGCGAGCCATCTATCGACAAAGAACAACTAATGGAGGTGACCCAAAGGTATATATAGGAAGAAGAGATGAACATCTTGAATATCATGAATGGTTCCAAGTGTATCAGAGCCTAAGGAAAGGGGGGTATCTTAGAGAGACTTCGGTTTAGGACTGAGAGAGATTTAGACTGAAGTCCAAATTAAGATCGCCCAAGGATAAGAAAGTATAATAAATACACCCTATTGAATACGTCCCGAGGTCATCTCTTGATGGAAATAGAGAGAATCGATATGTTAAAGTGGCCAAAAAGATGAAGACAACCTCGGGATGGAGAAACCTTAACAAATATTTCTCATTGTCATAAAGACCATGGCCACGATACCAATGAGTGCATCAAATTGCGAGATGGGATTAAAAGGCTAATTCAACAAAGACACTTGCAAAACTTTGTCCTAAAAAAAGAACGAGGCGCCAATAGAGAGATTAACCGGGACCCAGCGAAGATCATCGGCTTATATGTTGTGAAGCCAATCAAGAGGTCCCCAAGAGGGCGGACATAGGCGAGGAACGTCGGAGGAACATTCCGCACGAGGCAAAGCCAAGATGGAGACAACTTACCTCGCAGGGAGTCATACATATGATAGTGGGAGGTCCTTGCAGAGGTGATTCACAAAGCGCAAGGAGAAAACATATGAGTTACCTCACCCACGATTCTAAAGAGAAGCTGAGGATGACGAGTATCCAAAACTCTAGCCCAATTATGTACGATAATCGTAACCTCATGGGAATAGAAGCAGGTAAACTTTGCGGTGCCAAAGGTTTTGGTAGATAATGGGAGCTCGGCAGACGTGTTATTTTTACATGTATTAAGGAAGATGGAGTTGGATGTTACCAATTTGTGCCTAGTTAACACTCCACTAATGGGGATTGGAGGAAGCGAAGTGGTTTCCTTAGGAACCATTGATCTCCCCATCTCGCTAGGAGAGTCCCAATGCAGGAAAACAATAATAATCAAATATTTAGTGGTGGATGCTCCCTTCGCATACAATGTGATTTGGGAAGACCCGGGTTAAATCAGCTTCAAGCTATAGTATTCACCTATCATTTGAAAATGAAGTTACATACATCAAGATGAATACGTGAGGTGCAAGGTGATCAGAAATTAAGTCTTGTAAGCTTCAAATGGAGGCTAAGACAAACTTAGTGGAACTCAATGCTAGCAAGAAGATAAAGCACCCGTGAAATGGTCGAGCAGGGAAATTTAAAAAGCTTAAAGAGAACTTCTACAATTGTGGCAAACCAAACCACAGGACGAAGGACTGTCGTTTTCCCAAGAAAGACAATTAGAACGAGGTTCACGTGACCGATGAAAAATATATACCAATTGATATGTTCGAGCTTGATCTCTCGGTTGTTGCTTTTGAAGCCAACATGGTAGATAACCCAAGAGAATGATGGGTGGACATTGGTGCAACACAACACTTATGCCTCACAAAGAGATCTACTCAATATGTACTCCTATCAACGGAAGAAAATTATTCATAAACTATGCAACTTTCGACATTGTTGGTCTAACCAATGTGGTGCTGAAGATGACCTCGGGCAAGGAGTTAACCCTCAATGATGTACTTCATGTTCTAGATATCCATAAGAATTTAGTGTTGGAATAATATTGGTTAACGCAGGGTTTAGGCTAGTATTTGAGGCTAAAAAGTTTATACTTATGAAAAATGGATAATTCTTAGGGAATGGATACTTAGAATAGAGACTGTTCAAGATGAATATAATGAGTGTACTTCGCAACTTTGAAAGCAATTAAATTAATGTTTCCAATTATTTGAGTGAGTATTTAATTTATGGCATGCTAGATTGACATGTAAATTTTAATACTCTACGAAGATTATAAATTAAAATTTAGTTCCTTATTTTGAAATTAATTCAATATATAAGTGTAAAATATATGTTGAAGCTAAAATGACTAAAGTGTCATTCCCTTTGGTGCAAAGGAACACAACACCTCTAGAATTATTTCATGGTGATATATATGATTTAAAGTTTGTGCAAATCTAGGTGAAAAAAAATATTTTTTTACTTTTATCAATGATTGCACAAGATATTGTTATGTATACCATTTGAGAAGTAAGATGATGCCTTAGATGCTTTTAAAATCTATAAGAATTAGGTTAAAATCAACTTTGTAACTGAATTTTGATAATTCGAAGTGATAGAGATGGAGAGTATAGAGCTTATTTTGAGGAATTTTGCTCAAACATTATTCATCAAAAGACTGCTCTTTATTCACCATAATAAAATGGTGTCGTTGAACGCAAAAACCGAACTCTTATGTAGACGATGAATACTTTGTTGATAAATTTGGGTTTACCTCAGAATTGGGGGAGGGGAGGTGGGGGTGTTAGTCCAAGTGGCTACGATAATCTAGAGGGGGTGAATAGATTATGCCGATTTTTCGCGCAAAGACAAGAATGAAGGTGCGGAAAAATAAATAACACGCGTAGATTTATAGAGGTTCAACCCACCTAGGGCCTAATCCTCTACCACCCCAGTATCTCCGGGATGGATTTCAAAAAGAAAAAATGATTTTATTAATAATTACCAAAATTATTACAACTTCACCTTGAACAGTACCACGCTCTTCTTACAACACCTCTTTGAAGATTACCACAATCTTCCTAGAAGATTACCAAAATCTTCCACCTTGAAGAGCACCAAACTCTCCAACACCTTGAAGAGCACCAAACTCTTCCATAAGAAGATTATCACAATCTTCTTACACCTAACACCTAAGATCACCCAAGTGTGCTCTTACCACAAGAACACTCACAAGGATATCTTGTGTTTGAATGACGAACACAAATTCAAGATTACAACTCGATAATGAAGTATACAACTTTGAAGTGAAAGTGTAATCAAGAATCAAGCCTAGACCTAAAAATGTGCAAGTGCAAGAGCTTAGACTATTACAACAAGAAATATGACAATGAAAAACAAAGTGTTTGCTTGTATGTATTTACTTGTGTTGTTGTGTTTTTTCTTATTGCTTGAATGCTTCCTCTATTTATAGGGGAGGTCTTGGATTGATTTCCAGACATAGGCTCCTTCTGGGAGTTTGATTTCTATAAAATAAATGCAATTAAAATCAAGACTATAGCTGTTAGAAATCAACCCTCTAAAGTGAGGAAAAGTTGTCTGCAGGCTCAACGGATAGTTTACTGTCAAAAACATAAGGCGACCGGGTCGAATAGAAACAAGGGTTTGAAAATTTTCGCACAAAATTACATAGGGGGGTTGACGGGGTCCATTTGGCCGTCGACCGCTTGACCTGGGTTGGACCCTTTAATTTTACATTACAGTGAAATTTTGGAAATTTACAACGCACGAGACACCGGCCGACCTCCTTGAAAACATGGCTCGTCTCGTTTTCGTTTCAAAACTCAACTTGCATACACGGGTTTCCTATAAGGCCACCGGGTCGAACACGAGATGAAGTGTTGTCCATTTTTTTTGTCGAAAATAAACTTCAAGAAATACTCTAAAAAATTAGTAAAAATATTTTAGATCGATCGGGAGTATTTGGACAATATTTAGAAACATTGTTTTGGTGTTAAAACACAAGAAACAAAATCATCAAAATCATGATAAAAACATTTATCTAACAAACTCCCCTTTTTGATGATTACATACCAAAACAATTTTAAGAGGTCGATTTTGAAAACAAAACAAATTTTCCGGTCAAAAATAACTATCCGTTTTAAGAGAAAATTTTCCATGAATAATAATCATAAGGATGGGAGTAAAGATTTTCAAAAATATTTTGCAAAAGCTCCCCCTATCAACATGCACAACAAGAGTAGTAGAAAAGCAATCAAATAAAAGCTAAAGCTCACCTTTTACGATAGAAACTAGAATATCATGAGCTTAAAAGCTCCCCCTGTCAAAGAAACATCATTAGACATGTATATAAGTCCATAATATATCCAATGGACTAAGTATCATTCATTCATGACTTTTGGCTTTTAAGAGCCATAGCTTATAGCTTTTTTCACGAGCTTATTTTAGTTTCTTTGAGCTAAAGAGCTTATATCTTGTTTCTCCCTCTTTGGAATCATCAAAAAGAATGTTAGCTCGATAAAAACATCATATAATCATATCAAAGTGCGCAATTGAACCGATTTATCGAGCTTATGATCATGAAGCTTAGAAAACCGAAGGTTAATGGAAAAGTCGAGAATATGACTTGTAAAAGCTCATTTGAGTAGCAAAACATGATCTCTATAAACTTATAAGACTTTTGAAATCGAGAGAATCATGTAGGTGATGAAATTTTCATAGAAACATTTTGTCGAACACTTGGCGTGCGTTGAATAAAACAAAAGATGTATATAGCCTTTGAAATTGTAATCAAGCCAAAATTTTCATCACCAAATACAATTTTACAAATATCATTCAACAACAATCATTATACCCAACACAAGTATATAAGAATTCCAACAAAATATCAAGAATGAAGCACATTCTCAAGGGTTCAACCCAATTGCGATAAAGAAGGAATTAAACTTACCAATTAATCGGAGAAGTCAGGTATCATGGATGATATACGAATAGTATAAACTCAAAAATATATAATTTATAAGAAAGAGATCATTTTGAGTGAATTGTGTGTGAAATTTACAAATGGGTCGAAATTGGAGCAAAAGGGCCAAAATGGCTAAGTATGGGAGAGAGACAATTTTAAACCAAAATTTTGCCCAGGTGACTATCAAAAAGGGGTCCGACCGGTCCAGGTACTGTTCGATTGGTCCCCCTCCCTTCATTCGGTCCCTGGAGCTTCTTTTCAATTTCTGTCCGAATTTTGAGTTAAAAATCCAATTTTTCACCCCTAAGTTTTAAAAATGCAAACATAGACCTCATTCAATATACATTATGCCCAAACAAGCTCGAAATGAGGTAAAAGACTCGGCGGATAGCGGTTAAAAACAAATGTCCACGAGTTATCCTTGAGACGGAATTAAACACATCTCAATTTTTCGTTTAAGAAACATAATCCCTTAAAAAAATATCGAATCTCAATATGTTTAGTTCGATTATGAAAAACCGAATTTTGAGAAATTATTTATACCGGACTTGTTATCCCGAAAATATGAACGTTTTAAAACTTTGGATAAAACAAGCCATAAGAAGAAGTGTCTTTCAAATATTGAAAATTTCTTTTAACGACGCTTTAATGAGATTCTTTGGGATTGTTTTGAAATCGAGCATATAGGCATACGACATGGAGAATATAGAGTCTATGATAGTAATGAAAGTTGATGAACATACCTCGAATTTGTTTGTCAACCAATATGCCTTTCTCAATCTTGACACATTATGACATAGATGGTTATGGATAAGTATATGATCATTTGTTCCTTAATGCCAAAATATTTCCTGCAAAATCTTGATAAAATATATTGCACAAAAGCATAGTAATATCAGATAATATAGACAATATGAATATAAACCATCAAGCAAGTAACACATGCTATGTTTTTAGTAGGAATTAACAAGAGTTTGATAAAACGAGTGCTTATTGAAAATCTATTCAAGGTCTCTTTTTAAATTTAGAAAAACCGAGAGTATATAGTTGAGACCTTGATTTTTTAAGGAACATTTTGACAAAAGAACTATGACAATCAAGAGAAGAAAAAAACGACATGAATAATAAAATTCATAATTCAAGAAAAGGATACGAGTTACCAATTTCGCCATTGCCAAGGGTTGTATCCTTCCCATTGTTGATTATACCTTATTATTGAAACACGACTTTGTTGATAATATCTCCTTGTTCGATCATATGGCGTGATCATTTGTTGTCTATTTGACAATTTAAAATTCTTTTGGTTTTTGTTGCGCTAAGTAACTAACATGAAATTTTCCTATGGTACCCTCAAGTGTTTGGGTCCTTTGGGATTAGCATTGAGACTTTTAGGTCTCCAATAATAATTTGAGTTATTTCTAGCCCAACAAATATTTGCCGTATGACCATTTGTACCACAATAAAAATATGTAATATTTCTAGGAGCATAATGATTAACATGCATAGGTACTTGGTTCTTTTTCATATCATTAATAACATTTGGCTTATAATCAAGTCCTAGTTTCAAATGATCACAATGTTGAACATCAAGAATTTTGGTCATTTTATCGGTGCTCAAATTAACATATCCCTTTTCATGCAATCAATATCTTTAACAAGAGTACTATTTTCTTTTTCAATATTTCTAACTTTATCAAGTGTGATAGTGTGAGCACAAGTAAGAGATTCATAAGAAGCATGTAAATTATCCTTTTCATTTTTCAAGGTGTTGAATATTCTTTTTCCAAATTTTTGTATTTAAAGAGCAAGCTTTGGAATTCATTTTGAAGCTCATCAAAATTATTTTTCAATTCATCATAATCATCATGCAATTCATTACTAAAAGAAATAGAAGAGTTAGAGCGCACCTCGTTGTCTTCTTTGATGCCCATTAGACATTGCTCGGCTTCTTCATCATCGGATGTAAGAAGTTCGTCCCATGTTGTTGGTTCGGCTTTGGCCTTCAAGGCTTTGTGAAAGTGCTTTTTCTTTCTTTGTTTTTCTTTCTCTTTTGGACAATTTGCACTATGGTGTCCGGGTTTTCCACATCTAAAACAAGAATTGTCTCTTGTTTTTCTTTCCTTGTTTTTATTCATAAATTTTGTAAATTTTCTAATAAATTCCTCATCTTCATCTTCATCTTCATCTTCATCATCACTAGAATAATAATTTTTTGATATTGAGGCAAGACCTTTTGAAGTTGATTCCATACCCGGTTGAGAAGTTGATGCCTTTGAGTTACTCCGTTCATTGATATAAACTTCATAAATGAGAAGATTGCCAATAAGCACATCAAAATTTAGAGTTTCCAAATTTTGAGCTTCCATAATCGCGGTAACCTTTTCGGACCAAGAGGCGGGAAGAGCATTAAGAACTTTTGTAACCTTATCCTCTTCGGAAATAATTTTCCCAAGTGCAACTAGAGGATTTACAATATTGTCAAGCCTTTCAACCATTCTAGAAATATTTTCACCAATTTTCATAGTGAAATTTTTGAACTCTTTGACCAACATAGTCTTACGAGCTTGTTTCACTTTCTTTGTGCGTTCATAGATAACTTCCAATTTTTCCCAAACATCATGAGTGGATCGAATACCTCTAATACGATTATATTCCGTAGCGGTAAGAGAACAACGAAGAATGTTAAGAGCTTTACCGTTTAAGGAGAATATTTTCTTGTCTTCATCATCAAACTACTTGTGGGTTTTTGGGGATATGAGTTTCGTCTTCCTTTTTCTTCATCGGGATGGATACTTCATTTATAACCGTGTTCCAAATATCAAACCCGCAACCTTGTAGGAAGCATTCCATTCGGTCCTTCCAAAATGCATAATTGTTGGAGTCGAAGAGAGACGGTCTATTGAATGAAGCACCGGTTGGTAGATATCTCTTGTTCGTAGCAATGGATCTTTCCTCTTTACTCGTAATGTGGAATGAGCTTGCCAAAGAGTTTGTCTCTCATACCACTTGTTAGTCCAAGTGGCTACGATAATCTAGAGGGGGTGAATAGATTATGCCGATTTTCCGCAATTCTCCCTCTTTTTCGAATGATCAAGCAAAGATAAGAATGAAAGTGTAGGAAAATAAACAACATGCGTCGATTTATAGAGGTTTAACCCACCTAGGGCCTAATCCTCTATCACCCGAGTATCTCCGGGATGGATTTAAAAAAGGAAAAAAGATTTTATTAATAATTACCAAAATTATTACAACTTCACCTTGAAGAGTACCACACTCTTCTTACAATACCTCTTTGAAGATTACCACAATCTTCCTAAAAGATTATCACAATCTTCTAGCTACGGCACCTTGTGAAGATTACCACAATCTTCCACCTTGAAGAGCACCAAACTCTTCCACAAGAAGATTACCACAATCTTCTTACACATAACACCTAAGATCACCCAAGTGTGCTCTTACCACAAGAACACTCACAAGGATATCTTGTGTTTGAATGACGAACACAAATTCAAGATTATAACTCGATAATAAAGTATACAACTATGAAGTGCAAGTGTAATCAAGAATCAAGCCTAGACCTCAAAATGTGCAAGTTCAAGAGCTTAGGCTATTACAACAAGAAATATGACAATGAAGAACAAAGTGTTTGCTTGTATGTATTTGCTTGTGTTGTTGTGTTTTTTTTCTTGTTGCTTGAATGCTTCCTCTATTTATAAGGGAGGTCTTGGATTGATTTCCGGACATAGGCTCTTTCTTGGAGTTTGATTTCTACAAAAAAAAATGCAATTAAAATTAAGATTATAGCTGTTAGAAATCAACCCCCTAAAATGAGGAAAAGTTGTCTGCAGGCTCAACGGATAGTTTGCTGTCAAAAACATAGGCGACCGGTCGAATAGAAACAAGGGTTTGAAAATTTTCGCACAAAATTACACAGGGGGACCAGTCGATAGGGGATCTGACCGGTCGACCTCTACTTGGACCAGTTTGACCCTTCAATTTTACATTACAGGAAGTTCTAGAAATTTTAGCAACGCACAGACACCGGTCGACTTGGGGTCAACCGATCGACCACACCGCTCTACCTCCTTGAAAAAATGGTCCATCTCGTTTCTATTTCAAAACACAACTTCAGATACGGGTTGCCCTATAGGGCGATCGGTCGAACACGAGACAGAAGTGTTGTCTAATTTTTGTCGAAAATAAACTTCAAGAAATACTCCGAAAAAATATTAAAAACATTTTAGATCAATCGGGAGTATTTGGACAATATTTAGAAACATTATTTTGGTGTAAAACACAGTTAAACAAAATCATCAAAATCATGATAAAAATATTTATCTAACAGGGGGAAGCGGTTCTTGTGACTAACCATATTCTTATTAAAATACCGCAGAAAAGTAAAGATAAGACTTTATATGAGTTGTGGAAATGACACAACCCATCTACAAATACCTTAAGTGTGGGATGTTTGGCCAAGGCAGAAATACTTAAGTCGAAACAAGTCATAATAGGGCCTAAAACAATCGATTTCATTTTCATATATGTCAATAATAGTAGTACATATCTATTTTTGTGCACAAACAAAAATTTCAGATGTACAAGAAGGTACAGTCATTGAACTAAGGAATGTTGAATTTTTCGAACGTAAAATATATTTCCTTGTCAAGAAAGGAAAAAAGGTTAGTTCTAATAAAAGAACTCTTGATGTTGCAAATGTTAATCATCAATGTGATGTAAAACCAAGACGCGGTAAAAGGGCCAAACAACTAAGTCTTTTGGTCCAGATTTTCTAACTTGAGTGTTGGAAACTTAACCAAGGACAAGTGGTGAAGCATTGTTCAGTCCACAAGCTCCGTTCAGCAAAGAAGCTATCAATAATGAGATAGATTCCATTATGCAAAATTATACTTGAGAATTGGCAGATCTCCCATTGGGAAACAAGCCTTTAGGATGCAATGAATCATTAAAAGGAAGTATAAAGCTGATGGAACTATTGAAAAATACAAGACCAGATTGGCAGCTAATGGGTTCAAACAAAAAGAAGGTCTTGACTTCTATGATGTGTATTCACTTGTGACGAGGATCACATCTATTAGAGTTCTCATTATTATTGTTGCATTGTATAACCTTGAGATATATTAAATGGATGTGAAAACAGCGTTTCTAAATGGTTAATTAGAAGAAAAAATCTACAACCCGAAAGGTTTGTTGCTCTTGGACAGAAGAGGAAGTTGTGTAAACTCGTTAAGTCATTATATGGCCTTAAGCAAGCTCCAAAACAATAGCACGAGAAATTTGACAAAACTATGATATCAAATGGTTTCCAAATTAACGAGTGTGATAAATGCATTTATAGTACAGGCACAGTGAATGCTTATGTCATTGTCTGTCTATATATTGATGACATAAGCTCAGATCAAATAGTGTTTTGGCTAGAGAACTGTCATAAGCATTGAACTTTCTAAGTACTATCTCAACATAATGAGATTGTGATAGGACAAGTCCATCATATGTTATAGAGTTCTTAATCCCCTAAATAACATCTGCTACACCCAAATCTTTCATATCAAAATGATTTGTCAATATTTTCTTAGTAGTCATGATGATATCAAGGTGAGCATGTATCACTACTAGAAAATAGGATTGTAGGTAGTGTAATGTATGCTACAAATTGCATTCATCCGGATATTACCTATGCAGTTAATAAAATGAGAAATTTATGAATAATCTTGGCAATGACCACTGGAATGTTAGTCCAAGTGGCTACGATAATCTAGAGGGGGGGTGAATAGATTATCTCGGTTTTTCAGATTTTGCCCTCTTTTTCGAATAATCAACCAAAGACGAGAATGTAAATGCGGAAATAAAACAACACTCGTCGATTTAAAGAGGTTCAACCCACCTAGGGCCTAATCCTCTACCACCCCAAAGATATCCAGGGATGGATTTCAAAAAGAAAAAGATTTTATTAATTTACCAAAAATTAATACAACACCTTGAGGATTACCACAACCCTCTTACACCACCTTGAGGATTACCACAATCCTTTTTCACTACCTTGAGGATTACCACAATCCTTTTACAACACCTTTGAAGATTACCACAACCTTCAAACACCTATCACCTAGATCACCCAAGTGTATTCTTACCACAAGAATACTCACAAGGATGTCTTGTGTTGAATGATGACCAAAATCAAGATTACAACTCAATAATGATTGATACAATATGAGTACAAGTGTAATCAAAAATTGAAAGCCTAGACCTCAAATTTGTGCAAGTGAAAGTGCTTAGGCTAATACAACAAGATATATGAAAGTGTTTGCTTTGTTTGCTCTTTGCTTGTATAGAGTGTTGTATCTTGTTGCTTGAATGAAGCCTCTATTTATAGGAGAGGTCTTGGCTTGATTTCCAGACATTGGCTCCTCCTTGGGGAGTGATTTGCTGCAAAAGAAACCATTTAAAATCATCAATATAGCTGTTAGAAATCAATCCCACAAATTAGGGAAAAGTCATCCAAAACGCAACGGATAGTTTGTCATTGTCAAACATGGGGTTCGACCGGTGTCGCGCAGAGATAAGATTGAAATTGAATTCTCGCGAATTTTTACACAGGGGGACCGGTCGAAGGGGGTGCGGCGACCGCCGCTCACACGTGGACCGGTTGCCTCTTGACGCTTTTAAAAGAGAAGTCCTGGAACAAAATCCAACTTGCAGTGCACAGTCGCACGGCCGATCGGCCGACCACACCGGTCGCCCACGGGTCGACCGGCCGCCTCGCCCTTTTTTTCTTACGTCCCATTTTCTGTTTCAAAACTCAACTCAGGTACGGGTTGCCCTATAGGGCGACCGGTCGAGCCTGAAACAAAAGTGTTGTCCAATTTTAAATCGAATATTAACTTCAAGAAATACTCCGAAAAATAGTAAAAACATTTTAGATCGATCGGAAGTATTGGGACAACATTTAGGGACATTGTTTTGGTATAAAAACTCATTTTAATAAAATCATCAAAATCATGATAAAAACATTTATCTAACAAACTCCCCCTTTTGATGATTACGCATCAAAACAATTTACAAGAGGACGGTTTTGAAAACAAAACAATTTTCCGGTTTAGAGTAAACTATCCGTTTAATAACATTTTACAAAAAGCTCCCCCTATCAATAAGCATATCAATAAGAAGTATTGTATAAGCTAGAAGCACAAGCTTTTTCAAAATAAACAACAACTTCATGAGCTAGAAGCTCCCCCTGTCACAAATACTTAATATCCATGCAAACAAGTCCATAAAACAACCATTGGACTAAGTTTTCTTCACAACTTATGGCCTAAACAAGCCATAGCTTATAGCTTCTATTTCGAGCTTTTATTAGCTTCTTTGAGCTAACGAGCCATTTTCCTGTTTCTCCCTCCTCGGAATCATCAAAAGAATGTTAGGACAATAAAAACATCATACAAGTTTATCAAAGTGCGCCAAAGAGACGATTTATCAACCATTCGAGAAGATAAGCTATAATCCAAAAAAAAATGGGAGAAAAGTATCATTTGATATCCATAAGCTCGTTTTAAGTGTCAAGACATGATCTCAATAAGTATATACGACATATGAAAGCATAAGAGTCATGTAAAAGTCTAACAATTCATTGCGATTAATTCATCAAACACCTTGTGGGTGTAAAAATAAAATAGATTGTATAAAGCCCTTGTAAGAGATTCAAGCCAAAAATTTTCATCACCAAATCATACCAAACATCATACAATACAGCATAACAACTAAGCTCATCATGATCATAAAATAATTTCATCAAGTAATATACAAGAAAGCCATAAACTCAAGAGTTCAACCCATTTGAGCAAAAGGAATAGAATTCTTACCATTCGATCGGTAAAGATGAGCGATGATGATGATAAACAAGCCATATAAGGTGTATGATATGAATTGAATTCATAAAAACAAATTTTGAGTGAAATTAGTGTGAATTTGGCAAAGGGGACGAAAAATGGCCAAAATGAGTGAAAATGACTAATGCTGAAGACAGAACGATTTTAAACCAAAGAATGGCTTAGGCGACGGTCGTGGTTGAGGCGACCGGTCGTGGTGAGGGCGACGGCCGACGTTGAGGGCGACCGGTTGCCCTCAACCTCTTCAGCCCACTGTTTTGCAAATTTTTCAAAATCCGAATTTTCAACCAAAAATCCGATTTTTATTTCCTAAGTTTTAAAGTCGTGCAAAATACAAACGTAAATTTCATTCAATATGCATTATGCCTAACCGAGCTCAGATCGACGCAAAAAGTCTCGGAAGTTAGCGGTTTTGTGAAAATATCCGCTAATTGATCTTGAGATGGTACAAAAGATATCTCAATTTTTCGTTTTGAGACACAATCCCTTAAAAAATGATGTCGAATCTCAATATGTTTAGTACGGTTGTGATGAACCGGGTTTTGAGCAATATTTATAGCGGATATATTATCACAAAATATAGGAACATTTTCAAAGGAACATTTGTAATCCGCTAAGGTTTGTTTCATCCAAAGAAGTTGAGTACAACAAAAGGCGGCGGAAATATATTCGGCCGGCCGTTGAAAGTGAAACACAATTTTGTTTCTTTGAGAACCAAGAAACTAGGCAATCGCTAAAAATTGACATGATCCGGAAGTACTTTTCCGATCATCAATATTTCCCGCATAGTCCGAATCACTATAACCTTTAAGAGAAAAATTTTCATTCTTTGGATAAAATAAACCATATTGAATGGTGCCTTTCAAATATCGAAAAATCCTTTTAACGGCACTCATGTGAGATTCTTTGGGATTGCTTTGAAAACGAGCACATAGGCATACGGCATGAAGAATGTCCGGTCTACTAGCGGTTAAATAAAGTAAACTACCAATCATACCTCTATACTTGGATTCATCAACCGACTTGCCTTTTTCATCTTTGTCAATTTTGACATTGGTTGCCATAGGGGTCGAAACGGTTCTTCCTTCTTCAATGCCGAACTTTTTCAAAAGTTCCTTTGTATATTTTGATTGTGAAATATAGATACCTTCTTGGCATTGCTTGATTTGTAGTCCAAGGAAGAAATTTAGCTCCCCCATCATGCTCATCTCGAATTCACCTTGCATTAACTTGGAGAATTTCTTGCACAAAGATTCATTAGTAGCACCAAAGATAATATCATCAACATAAATTTGCACAAGTAAACAATCTTGCCCTATTTCAAAAACAAAGAGTGTAGTATCAACTTTACCTCTTGTAAAACCATTTTGCAAAAGAAAAGAGCTAAGTCTATCATACCATGCACGGGGTGCTTGTTTTAAACCATACAAAGCCTTTTTAAGTTTATAAACATCATTAGGCCTAGAAAAATTTTCAAACCCCGGAGGTTGTTTTACATAGACTTCTTCTTGAATAATACCATTTAAGAAAGCGGATTTAACATCCATTTGGTAAAGTTTGAAATTTTTGAAACAAGAATAGGCAAGTAAAATACGAATAGCTTCTAAACGTGCTACGGGTGCAAAAGTTTCATCATAGTCAATACCTTCTTCTTGACAATACCCTTGAGCTACTAACCTTGCCTTATTTCGAACAATGTTGCCTTGATCATCAAGTTTGTTCCGGAATACCCATTTTGTACCAATAATTGTTTGAGATGGAGGACAAGGTACTAATTCCCATACATCATTTCTTTCAAATTGATTCAACTCCTCTTGCATTTCCAAAAACCAATCTTCATCCTCAATAGCTTCCTTAGCATTTTTAGGCTCTTTTTGAGATATAAGAGCTTTCTCGGCAAAATTTCTTTGAGTCATTACTTTATCAAGGGGATCACCAATAATAAGATCTTTTGGATGATCTCCTTAAATTTTAATGCTACGGGAAGATTCGAAGTATCACCCCTATCTTCTTGAGGAACATTTGAACTTGAAGGTTGATCATTTGAAGTAGAAGGATCATCATTTTGAGCATTACTTTGAACAATAGGTTCAACAATATCCTCTTCATCACTATCGTCATTGGGTATTCTTTCAACACCCGAGGCTTCATTAAATTTTACATGAATAGATTCTTCAACAACCATGCTAGTCTTGTTGTAAACCTGATATGCTTTACTCTTGGTTGAATACCCCATAAATATTCCTTCATCGGCCTTAGGATCAAGTTTGTCCAAATGATCCTTAGTATTCAAAATAAAGCACTTACATCCAAATATTTTGAAATAACTAATATTTGGAGTTCTTCCTTTCCAAAGCTCATATGGAGTTTTATTCATTTTAGGACGAATATAAACTCGATTAGTGACATAGCAAGCGGTACTTACGGCTTCGGCCCAAAAATATTTTGGAAGAGAAAATTCATTGAGCATGGACCGACTCATTTCTTGTAGCGTCCGATTCTTCCTTTCGGCTATACCATTTTGTTGAGGTGTCCTTGAGCGAAAAATTGTGCGTATATCCCTTGGTTTCACAAAAGATTCTAAACTCACCGTCAAATTCTCCGCCTCGATCACTTCGAATAGTTTTAATGGTATCTTCCTTTTCATTCTCAATGCGTCTACACAACTTAACAAACTCATTAACGGCATCGCTTTTATTTGCAAGAAAAAGAACCCAAGTGTATCTAGAAAAATCATCGACAATAACGAAAGTGTAATGTTTTCCACTTAGACTAGCTGTACCAATATCCCCATACAAATCAAGGTGAAGCAATTGTAGGGGTTTGGTAGTGGAAATTTCATTTTTGGGCTTAAAACTACTCTTAACTAATTTGTTCTTTTGACAAGTGTCACATAAGCCAAGATTTTCAAAATTCAATTTGGGTAGTCCTTTTACATGTTGGTTTTTGTAAATATTTTTCAAATTCTTGTATCCAACATGTCCGAGTCGCCTATGCCATAAACTCGTTAAATCATTATTGGCGACAAGACAAGAAACATTTTGACTAACCAAATCACTAGTACAAATTTTGTAAAGATTGCTTTTCTATTTGCTTCACAAATAATATTACCATTTTTAAGAATAAGGCATTTTTCTTTATTAAAAGAAACATCATAATTAGAATCACAAAGTTGGCTAATACTTATCAAATTAAACTTAAGCCCTTCTACTAAAAGAACATTACAAAGAGAGAAAGAAGAGTTACCAATTTCTCCATTTCCAAGAATTTTTCCTTGCCATTGCCGAACATGACCATACCCTCTTCTTGGAGCTTGATGTTGGTAAAAAGCTCTCTCCTCCCGGTCATATGGCGTGAACATCCGCTGTCCACGAGCCATTTCGAATCCTCCATGGTTGTTATAGCCCTATTACCTACAAAATCATTTCTTTTAGGTACCCTATAATTTTGGGGTCCATGAGGTTAGTTTTGAGACCTTTGGGTCTCCAAATATAACTAGAGCTATTTCTCAATTTGCAATTATTAGCATAATGTCCAATTTTGCCACAATAAAAACAAGTAGGAGTATGAGAGCTACTAAAGACGTATGAAAGTAGGACCTTGGTTATTTTTCTTAAAGACTTTTTGAAATGGTTTGTAACCAAGTCCTTGTTTTGAATGCTCACCTCTTTGTGCATCTAAAATTTTAGTAACCTTATCCGTGCTTAAATTAAAATGATGCACATCCTTTTTCAAATTATCAATATCATTAGTGAGCATTTGTTTCTCGGTTTCAAGAGTTTGAATTTGAGTAAGGGTAATAGCATGAACATGATCAAGAGTCTCATAAGATGTAAATAATTTATCCTTTTCTATTTTAAGCTCTTTATGCTCCTTCTTTAAACTCTTGTATTTAACAATTAATTTATGAAATTCATTTTGCAACTCATCAAAATCACATTGCAATTCATCAACTAAGGAGGAGGTAGAGGAGTTAGAGCGCACCTCATTATTTTCATCGTCCATAGCCATAAGACCATGTTCGGTTTCACCTTCCTCGTCGGATGTCTCGAGTAGCTCATCCCAAGTTTTGACATCCGCATTTAGAGCCTTCTTTTTCGAAAAAGCTTCTTTTTCTTTTGTTCCTCCTCATTGAGTTTTGGGCAATCGGCTATGAAGTGCCCGGGCTTTCCGCACTTAAAGCAAGCATTATCTCTTGGTTTTCTTGCTTTATTTTTATTCACAAATTTTGCAAATTTTCGAACAAGTGCGGCCGTCTCTCATCATCATCATCATTATCATAGTATGCATTATTAGAAGAGGAAGCAAGACCTTTAGGAATATTTTGCATACCCGATTGATTGATGGTTGGTTTGGTATTTTTCCTCTCCTCGAGATAGACTTCATAGATGAGGAGGTTCCCGATGAGCTCAAACTTGAGTGTCTCAAGATTTTGTGCTTCCGTGATTGCCGTCACCTTTTCGGACCATGAGCAGGGGAAGAGCATTCAATACCTTAGTCACTTTGTCTTCTTCTGAGATGACTTTACCGAGGGCCACAAGAGGATTGACAATGTTGTCAAGCCTTTCCACCATCTTGGAGATGCTTTCACCATCATACATGTTAAAGTTTTCAAAGTCTTTAACAAGCATGGTCTTTCTAGCTTGCTTGACCTTCTTTGTCCCTTCATATATAGTCTCCAATTTTTCCCAAACCTCATGTGCCGACCTTATGCCTCGTATGCGATTGTACTCGGTGGCGGTAAGTGAGCAATGCAAAATATTTAAGGCCTTACCGTTTAGAGAGAAAGCCTTCTTATCATTTTCATCGAACTCCTTGAAAGGTTTAGGAGTCGAGGTGCCATCCTCCATTTTTTTTGTTGGTTGATCAACTCCTTCAATAACCACATTCCATATGTCAAATCCGCACCCTTGTAGAAAGCACTCCATACGGTCTTTCCAAAATGCGTAGTTGTTGGCGTCGAACAATGGTGGCTTGTTGGTGGAGGCGCCGGTGGTGAGATAAGCGTCATTCGTAGCCATGGATCTTTCCTCTTTACTGAACAGCTAGCCAAAGAGTTTGGCTTTGATACCACTTGTTAGTCCAAGTGGCTACGATAATCTAGAGGGGGGGTGAATAGATTATCTCGGTTTTTCAGATTTTGCCCTCTTTTTCGAATAATCAACCAAAGACGAGAATGTAAATGCGGAAATAAAACAACACTGCCGATTTAAAGAGGTTCAACCCACCTAGGGCCTAATCCTCTACCACCCCAAAGTATATCCGGGATGGATTTCAAAAGAAAAAAAGATTTTATTAATTTACCAAAAATTAATACAACACCTTGAGGATTACCACAACCCTCTTACACCACCTTGAGGATTACCACAATCCTTTTTCACTACCTTGAGGATTACCACAATCCTTTTACAACACCTTTGAAGATTACCACAACCTTCAAACACCTATCACTAGATCACCCAAGTGTATTCTTACCACAAGAATACTCACAAGGATGTCTTGTGTTGAATGATGACCAAAATCAAGATTACAACTCAATAATGATTGATACAATATGAGTACAAGTGTAATCAAGAATTGAAAGCCTAGACCTCAAATTTGTGCAAGTGAAAGTGCTTAGGCTAATACAACAAGATATATGAAAGTGTTTGCTTTGTTTGCTCTTTGCTTGTATAGAGTGTTGTATCTTGTTGCTTGAATGAAGCCTCTATTTATAGGAGAGGTCTTGGCTTGATTTTACATTGCTCCTCCTTGGGGAGTGATTTGCTGCAAAAGAAACCATTTAAAATCATCAATATAGTCATTGTTAGAAATCAATCCCACAAATTAGGGAAAAGTCATTCTAAAAACGCAAGCGGATAGTTTCTTTGTCAAACATGGGGTTCGACTGGTCGCGCAGAGATAAGATTGAAATTGAATTTCGCGAATTTTTACACAGGGGGACCGGTCGGTGGGGTGCGGCCGTGCCGCCCTCACCGTGGACTAGAGTTTCGACAAGCGTTTTTTAAAAAGAGAAGTCTGGAACAAAATCCAACTTGCAGTGCTGTGTCGTCACGGCCGACCGGCCGACCACACCGGTCGCCCACCTGGTCGACCTGGGCCGCCCTTTTTCTCTTTTTCTTACGCCCCATTTTCTGTTTCAAAACTCAACTCAGTACGGGTTGCCCTATGGGGCGACGGCCGAGCTCGAAACAAAAGTGTTGTCCAATTTTAAATCGAATATTAACTTCAAGAAATACTCCGAAAAATAGTAAAAACATTTTAGATCGATCGGAAGTATTGGGACAACATTTAGGGACATTGTTTTGGTATAAAAACTCATTTTAATAAAATCATCAAAATCATGATAAAAACATTTATCTAACATGGAAGGCATTGATAAGGGTTCTTAAATATCTAACACCCACCTTAAATTATAGTTTACATTATTCAGGATATTCAAGTGTAATAGAAGGATACATTGATGCTAATTAAATATTTGACACAAAAGACTCCAGTTCTACTAGTGGTTATATTTTTACCATTGGTGGTGGAGCGATGTCATGGATATCCTCTAAACAAACATGTATAGCTCCATCTACGATGGAATCAAATTTTATAGTTTTGAAAAAATCTAGTGAAGAAACATAATGGCTTCACAACGTTTTAGAGGATATTCCTTGTTGGCCTAAGCTAGAGGCTGCAATTATGATACATCGCTCTCGTAGTCAGCTATAGGAAAGGCAAAAAAAAGTTTGTACAATAGTAAGTCTCGATAATACATCGAAGACATAATATAGTTAGATATATGATCTTAATGGGCTTATCTCAATTGATTACGTGAAATCAATAGAAAACCTAGCAAATCCATTAACTAAAGGTTTAAATAGAGATAAAATATACTGCTTATCGAAGGGAATGAGTTTAGAATCCACAAAATAAAAATATTCATAGCGGTAACGCAACTTTATGAATTGGAGATCCCAAGACCTTGGTTCAATGGGACAACTAAGTTATGAATATTCAGTTTAACACTTGTAACTTGTTTCAGCTCATTCATAGAATATCCAAGTGAAAAATCTGCAGAATGTGGTGAGGTTAAGTTATAATCTTTTAATAATTCATATACTTTAAAGAAATGTAGTATGATATGATACGCTTAATAAGAGCATCACCTATACGAGTATGAAGACATGCCACTTGAACGAAATACTTATGAATCCAAGATGTTGTCCAACGCCAAAATGGACACAACCATGAGAACCAAATGGTATTAAGAAAGACATTGTATTGGTATTATTGTCTTGGTTTACACAAACAGCTGAACAGTTCAATACATCGTGTCACTATCAAGAATGTTCAAAACACAAGTTATATCTCATGATGCAATAGCTTTCCGTTTGAATTCTCTTCAGTGTCTGCATACTCATATGTATTAATATTCATTCATGTGGGGGATTGTTGAAATTGGTTTATAAATTGGGTTTTGTCCCATCTTTGACCAAAGTGAGCTCATTTATTTGTAATAAGAAATAAATGAGATAAACATAATCTACACCACATGTAGTGAGTTTAGTATTTTGAATTCCTCAAAACTAATTTTGGGTGAATGAGAAATTAATTCATAAAGTAAGTCACTTAAATACACTTTATATGGAAATATGAAACAATGGAAATGTGAAGAATCACATCTCATATTGAAAATAAGGAGCAAGTTTGGCTATCTTATATAGAATTTTACCAATAGTAAGGAGTAATCGTGTGAAGCTCTTTATGGTGCACCCTAGCGGACCATGTGGATTTTGACTAACTTTGAGCTAGTTCAAGGAGCTAAGATGATGGTGTGCAGCACCATTCAAGCCCACACACATCACACTTAGTCGCATTGGGCTCTTTAGAGGAGCACTTTGCATGGACGCATCATCGTGAGGAGCATTAAATTTTTGAGAAATTGAACTATGGTTTAGACAGGTGGCTTAGTGATGGTTCAACTCAGTGGGTCAATGACATGGCAGAAACATCCATATTTTTGAGAAATTGAACTATGGTTCAGACAGGTGGCTGACGGGGCATCACTGAAAGGCTGTGATTGGTTGTTGGTGTTGACCGGGGGCAAGTGAATAGTCACCATTGTCCAGTTAGAAAAGGTGCATACTAAAGGTTGTGGACATTCGCAAGGGGTTCGATCTGGACCACCAGATCGTCGCTGTTAATTAGATGACACGATCGGACGGTCCAGATCAATCAAGACCAATGGTTGCACCCAGTTTGAAATGACACCAAAAATTCTATAAATAGGGCCCCCCAAGAACTCATTTTTGCATCCAAACATCTCAAAATTCTAAGCTTCTTTTCCGCATAAGTCAATAAGAAAGTTCATAAAACACTGTAAGTGTTTGTAGTTTTTGCGATTTGTAGTGCAACTATCGCAAGAAATTTATCGTTGTATCTTGGGAGACGATTGTCGTATTCCATAAGTATCGTGAACGGGAAAATCTTGTCTTAAAGAGAAAGAATCTAACTTTTGCCTCCGCATTCCAGTTTTATATTGTTGCTCTACTCAAATTATCCTTGCCATTTCAATGTGCACCTACTTGTTTTCCAACTCATACACACATGTATATATTTTTACTGAATTGTCTTGTA
Organism: Rehmannia glutinosa; assembly: GCA_016081115.2. Taxonomy (NCBI): domain Eukaryota; kingdom Viridiplantae; phylum Streptophyta; class Magnoliopsida; order Lamiales; family Orobanchaceae; genus Rehmannia; species Rehmannia glutinosa. The sequence goes on from JABTTQ020002103.1 coordinate 63,626, forward strand.
CATATTTTATAGAGCTAAATTGCAATTTTAGTCCTATAATAATAGGGAGTTGGCAATAATAGTCCTATAAAATTTATGATTTTCAAAAAAAATCACGTAACTTTCAAAATACTCTCAATTTCAGTCTTTTGTTCACCGGAAACCAATTTCGACTATTTGGGCATCCTTCAAATGGATTGTAATGTTGATTGAGATAAAAACTCAAGAAAGAAAAATTCAGTTGGAGAACATCCACGTAAACAAAGTTGATTTTCACATCATCAAATCTGGTCGAAATGTGGGCATGCAATATTTTTTGGGAAACTTCTCAAACTTCCGATGACTATAGGATTAAAAGCGAGAGTTGTTTGAAATTATCGGACTTTTTTGCATATCGTAATTTTTGCAAGACAATTTTAATTTGTCAACCCCCTATAGTTACAAGACAAAAATTGCAATGTAGTCTGTTTTATAAAATATCAAGAATGACAAAGTTAAAAATAATTTTTGATGTCATTAAAATTAAGAAAATTGGTTCTAGCGAAAAATAAATTAGATAGCGCTAAGGTTTTCATTTATCATTCATTTTACTAGTATCCTTTTTTTCTGACGAATCTTATATTTAGAGACAACATAATACTTTTTTGGGTTTCCTCCAAAAAAACATGGAACGGAATGTACTAAACATGTGTACAATGAATGCAGTAGTTGAAACTTGAAATCCAACCCCCAAATATTAATCGGTAGAGCAAAACTAGGGGGTTCATTTTTCGAATCAATTCAAAATTCAATCCAACTCGAACTCGAATCTGAATTTCGAATTAGAATTTTTGAATTTCGAATCGAATTCTGAAAACTTGAATTCCGAATGTGAATATTCGAATCGAATAACGAATTGGGAAATTTTTCCAAATTCAATTCAAAATCCTAATTCGAGGTGAAATTCGAGTAATTTCGATTTGAATATCGATTTGTATTCGTATTTACATTGAATTCATGCACTGATTCGGATTCAATTACAATTCAAATTTAATTTATGTATTATACTCCCTCCGTCCCAAATATATAGTCTAGTTTGACTTTTAACACATATTAAGAAAAGTATTGGAAACTAAAAAGGTGTTGTATATTTACTTGATTTACCCTTATTTAATAAATAGTGTTAATTATAAAATACATATCAAATAGGGTTATAATAGTAAAAAATGGAAAAATACTATTAAATATAGAAAGTGGACTATATATTTGGGACATCCCAAAAAGAAATAGTGGACTATATATTTGGGACTGAGGGAGTATATTTTAAACATTATACAACACTACATATGCAATTAGAAATAATATAATTAGTTGATGTATAAATGACATTTAGCTTCACACTGCTATTATAATACAATTGTTGCGGTAGAGTTATAGCACTGATCATAGCTAGTTTCACAATTTAATCTCATTTCAAAGTTTCGGGAGTTTTTGTTTAGCTTCTGTAATGTCTTATGATGTATTTAAACATAAAATAATATTATATTTTTCTTTTAAAAACAAAACAATATACTTTTGATTTTAAGAGATTTCAATCTTGGAAGTATTTAGTTTTTGTAATATCTTTAAATTAATAATATGATTTTGATTATTCAGATGATTTGCTTATAATTTTATTTCATTATAGGATTCTTTTGTTAAACAAATTTAATTATTGCGTGAAAAATATGGTTTTTGGGTCCGAAAAATATGGGTCCAAATTAATCGCACACGGTTTATCGATAAATTTGAATCTTTTGGATTGATTCAATTCAATTTGAAATTTGACAATTCCAATTGAATCAAATTTAATCGAATTAGGTCGAATTTCAAATTATATAAGGTTTTAAAATGTCCATTCGACATCCGATTCGAGAAAAATCAAGAATTTGGAATTTGATTCGATGAACACCCGCAAAATGCATGCAACTTTTCTAAAGTTCATTGTAATTTCTCTTATTATATTACACAAATAAAGGAAAAAATGAATATGTAATTATGTATGGACTTCTAATTGGATTCTACAGAAGTTCAAGCACTTCTTTGCCATATTTCTCTGGGGTTCATGTCATTCATGTTAAAATCAAATTTGACCCTCTTTCTCAATTTTGTGGAAGAATGGAAACACATCCTCTTAGTACTACTAGTAAGAAGTTCTAAAGTTAGGGTCATAGCATTCAAATGGTGTTCATATATACATTCATCCCTTAATGCTTCAATATACTTTTAAAATGGGTTATTTGTTATAAAAAAAAAAAAAACCCATCTCAATTTATAAATTATAAATACTCATTGAAATTATACTTTTATTTTATAATTGCACGTATTAAGGGGCCATTTGTAAAATAAACATAAACTAAAGGGTGTATTTGTAATTTTGATACACAACTGAGTTTTTTTACACTACAAAAAAAAGAGAAAATAGCGGCGAATAATTAGCGGCGAACAAAAACTTCGCCACAAATAATTAAGTTTAGCAGCAAAATATCAAATATTCGCCACCAAGTTATAATGAAAATTTAAAAAATTAAAATTAACAAATATTACGCTATATTTACGGCAAAAACGATACTTTCGTCGCAAAACGTAAAAAATAAAATAAATAAAAATTTAATTTATTTATTTTAGCAGCAAAATGTTACTTGATCCGTCGCGAATAGTGAATAATGTAATTCGGATAATTAGCAGCGGATGTTATGCAGACTGTTCGAGACTGATGAATTTAAGGTAATTTTTAAGCTAGTCGATTGAGAGTATTTATGCAGAACACCTCTCTTCGCTTCAAGTATATATTTGTGTTTCTGTGTTTATCACTTTTTATTTTTTGGCGGATTGGTCCAGTTTTTATTTCCAAAAGCGCGAATGAAAAACAAACATGAAACAAACAAACATGAAACACTAGATAAATAAGAAACAATACTTTTCGGGGTACAATGAGATATCCATGAATACTTAGACAAGGGACCAAAACTAGGAGCTCTACTTAATCTCCATTACCCACAACATTTGTTACTGACAGCACTGTGCAATCAATTTCTCTAGTATCATGTGCTAATTAAGATGTAAATATTCAAACACTAGCTCTCAGGATCAGACAGTATATGAAACTCAATGTGGGGTCATCAACAAACAATGTCTTTGCTGAAAAAGGTGGTTATATTTTGCCATTTAATCAAATTGTGGAAGTTTATCATGATATTTGACCTATCTTTTAATTATTTGTTTTTGAGGGGCCAATCTTTTTAAATTCATAGATAGTTGATTATAATGGAATCTAATAGTTTGTCTAATCAAATAAAGGATGCTAATTTGGAAAATGAAGACTTTTTGTTCATGATTAAGTTCATGATTAGAGGAGCAAAAATAATTTACACTGTGTATTGAGTTCATGATCAGACAGTATAATGAAAATAATTTGGAACTTTTCTTGATTAGAGGAGCAAAAATAGAGGGCCCTTTTTTGTGCCTAAGTTCATGATTAAAACTTTACACTGTGTATTGAGTTTCATGCTAAAGAGCAATATATAAATCTTTACATTGTGTAAGGACTAAGACTGATTTTTTTGCAGACACGTTCAAAGAAAAATTCTGCCAATCGTGCTAAGATGCCATACAATCATCGTGCAGGTACAAAACCATTTTTGCAGTATTATTATGGCGATGTGAGTGTAAAATACTTATTTCATATAAATTATTATTCCATTCAACTTTAATTTAATGAATCATTGGTTGTAGGGTGACGACCCATCTTACAAAAAGGACCGAATTAGCCTTTTTGAAGAGACACATTACAACAATGAAAAGAGATGGATAGGAGAAAAAGCTGAGAGTGTATATGTAAGTATAAAATTGATTTACTTGTTTTTTCTAAGTATTTATACTTAACAATTTATTTAGTTGTTAACATGTTTATTGATTTAGCGTGAAATGGTTCAACTTCGAGATGAGATTCGAGAGTCCAAGTGCGAGGCAGATTTTGGGGATGATGGTCACAATGCAGATGATGTAGAGATCGTTGATAGAGTGTGTGACCAAATCCTTGGACATCGTGCGGGTGGGTATATACGTGGGCTTGGGAATGGACCCAAACTTCCTTCCTCTTATGCGGGTGCATCATCATCTAGACCGACAAATGCTCAACTTAAAGAGAAGTTGGAGAACACTCAGAACGAGTTACAAAGCACTCAGAATGAATTACATAACACTCAAGATGAACTACAGAGCACTAAGACTAAATTGCAAACGGTTGAGTCAAAATTGGAAGCAATGTTTCGGGCATTTGATAGTATAGCTCCAGGAGTAATGCAATCGTTTCTCCACCCACATCCATCCTCATCAGCTCAACCACCTCCACCGCCGAACTTCCAGTCGTAGATCGTATTTTGGTTCTTTGATAAACATTTACTTTCTTTTGGCTTCATTTGACGGATGAGTTGACTTTTGATAACGTGATGTTCTCAATTCACATTAGCCAGTCATTTTTAGCAACTAATTAATTTTTACTCATCTTGTGAACTCTTCCAATTGAACTATTAGTCTTTCTTGAAAGGGCAAGTGGCAAGGTTTGAAACATTGATTGCTCTTTTGTACATTTGTCTTTTAGTCGCCGGAAATTTTGAGCTTTCTTTAGTTTTTTTTTTTTTTTTGAATGTGCATTTGAATTTTTCCTTTGAAGGAAAACATAGGTCTTTGTTGTGATTATATTATTCTGAAAACAGGTATTAAAAAAGTGTAGTTTATAATAGAAACAAAACAAAAAAAAACTAAAATTAGTACTTAGCAGTCAAATCGCCGCAAAACATGTTTTTAGCGACAAAAATTGCCGCGAATGTTCTCTTTATTTTATTTTGAAATTACTAATTAGCGGCAAAACTTGCCGCTAAATTCTGCATATTGCGGCGAACATATTCGCATTTGCCACTAATAATTCAAGAAACTTAGTCATTTTGCGGCTAATATAATAGTTTCGCCGCTAAAAGTTATTTAAGTTAACTTCAAAATTTTCAACTTCGTCGTTAACGTGTTTTGAAAATAAAAAATATTTAAATATATTTGCGGCGTTTCGATGTTCCATTAGCGATGAAATATTTTGTTGCTAAGTTTTGGCAACATAAAAAATATACTTTGTCGCCATATTTTCCCGACAGCTTAGGGGCGGCGCATTTGGCGGCGAATTTTATTTGTCGCAAAACATGTTTAGCGACAAATATTGTGTATTTAGAAGCGAATATTTTCGCCGCTAAAAAACTACTTTGTTGTAGTGTTATAATGTTCATTAGACCAAATCTCAAGAATAACTTTAGTAATTTATCATTGATCAAAGATCGAGGTAAATGTTTCTTTTGTTGTTTTCTGGACTGAAATGTATAGTTAAAATTAATAGTTACAATCGACAAATATAATGATAAAAAATGAAAAAAAATATTTTTTATCAAATGTCAATTAGTATTGATATTGGCAAATCACATTTAGTAGGATTGCCAAATGAATTATATCAACTATTTTGAAAAGAAAAACTACTCGATCAAATGCTATTCTAATATAAATTAGTAAATCGTTTGATATCATGAAGTAAAATATTATATTCATTTTAAGTAGTGTTAAAAAAATATTATACTCATTTTGAGTCGTATTAAGAAATTAGTTCTTTGTCGAAAACAAAAAAATAGTTCGTTTCTCCAAAGAAAATAAAAAATAAAATTGTTCCGTGTCATAATGATCCTACGAGCCGAGGAAAGAGATGAGAAGCCACACATATCATAAATGATAATGATATTTCATTGGACTTAAAATCTTAAACAGATCCTATTGGGTCTTGGACTCTTGGTCGTTTCTTTCTTGGACACCCCCACGTGCATTTATTATATGTATATCCAGGTGGCAATATAACTCAGGCCAATAAACTTTCTCGCATTGGAAGAAAAGACATTGTTTGTTCACATCATTTTTATACTTTTTTTTTAAGCTCTTCCATATTTTTTTGGTTATTTTTATATATTTTAAATTATTTTTTGTTCATGTATTGTTTTATATGTTATATATCAATGGCGGAGGGAGGGGTGGCCAACCTGGGCCCCGCCCACCCCCCTTTTCAAAAAGAAAATTTACACTATAAAATTTTTAAAAAAAAAATTATTTTAAGTATATTTTATATGATTTTCTTATTCGGCCCACCCTACTTTCGCGTATCGGCCCATCCCGAAATATTTCCTGGCTCTGCTTGTTATATATATTGTTTCGATATCTGTTTCTTGATTGTTTCGATGTTTCATTACCATTTTTACTTATTTTTTAAAAAGGTTCGAGCAGGGACGACCTAATGTTGGCCCGTCGGGCCACATAAAGAATCAGGTCGGGTCGGATTGGTCGGATCGATATTTTATTTGGTCGCTATTTTTAAAGCCCAAATCCATGAAATGCACAATAAATGATTGGATTGGCCCAGCATATCGGGCCTAATAGGCTCACCTCTTTTCGGATTAGAAAATCACAGACTAACCTAGTCGTATCACGAGGCCAGTCAGGCTGGTGTTGAAGACTCTAGCTACAATAAGTGTTTAGTTCTAATTATATTTCAAATACAACATTTTTTTAATGTTAATCGTGCATTATATATTTAATGTGTATTTGTAAGATGAAAATATGAAATAAACAAGAAAGCAAATCAAAAAAATAAAAAAACATACATAATTTGGGTGATATTGTTATAGCATCTACATGAGAGTATTATATCTTTAATTTGGAGCAAAAAACATTGATTCAGCATTGCGCCAAAAAGACTGTGCCATTTTCAACATTGGAATAGTGTTGCACCATTTTTGGAGCAATACTAGAGCGATGCTATTTTTTTTAAAATTAATTAGTGTATTAAAATATGCATTAAGGTTGTATTTGTTATTCAAATCGGATATTTATGTTTTTTTAAATAATTTTAATAAAATTTACATATTAAAGTTGGTAATTTATTTTTTTTATATAAATTGTGAATATTGTTAAATATAATTTTGTAAACTAATTTTTTATTTTGGTTGTATATTAGTAATTATGAATAAGAAACTAAATAATGTGATGTTCAATTTGAAAAAATAATATGTAAGATCATTGAAAATACAAATAAAACATAAGATACATTATTGTTACTTGTAATCTGAAAGATTACATCCAGACCTCCAAGATCTGGAAAAAACTCCAGACCAACTTTGAAATACATTAATTGATCATTTATGGAAAAAATATTCTAATTCAGAGATTTAGTTATGTAACTTATGTTATGTTGCAATATTATGAATTATTATTTTATATTTTGCATTAATTTCATTCAATTTCACATATTTTTCTGAGTATGATTAATTAATATTATATTAAATAAAAAATGCAATTTTATTTATGAAGTAATAAAAATAAATATTAAATAAAAAAAATGAAGAATATTTTGAATTATTCATTTTTAGTGCAAAATTTAGTGCAAACTATCGAATATAGAGTGCAGATTTTGTAATAAAATAATGCAAATCTGCACTAAAATAGTGTAAACTGCTCAAAATACTCTTGATGAATTTTCTAAATTTTCATTAGATGAAAATAAAGCGTGGAAGTAAAAAGTTTCTCAAGATTTTACTTTTTGTCGCTTTGCATAACAAGTTTTATCATTATTTTTTCTCATGAGTTAGAATATTCGATTAAGCTATAGCTTTGTTTTCATCATCCTAATAAGATATAAAACTTAAAAAATTTGATTAAAGCATAAATTATTATCACCAAAGAACTTAGAGCCATCACCCATACATGTAAAAAGAACGCAAAAACTAGTATCACTCTTTACACTAAAAGTATCACCGTCGCACACCATCTCACGGTCGCACCGCCTCACAAGAGACTTGTTGATTGTCTCTGTTAAGTAAAATGCCTATTATAACTGTATAGTACATATACATCTTAATAATTGAAAAATATTTGTCTTTCGCACATATTTTAAAGCGTCATGTAACACTATGTACATATTAAATAAAACGTTTAGTACATGTGTTATAGTTAATCGGTATAATACTGATCGAATAATACTTTATTTTAATAAGTTTTATAATAATTAAATAATTTAAAATTATCCAAAAACAATCAATAAGCATTATTTAAATTCTATGTAGTTAATTAAATAAGAACATTAATAATTTATAAATACACTAATTATTAATAAAAATTATATTTTTTAATTCATGTCAAATTATAAATTAAACATATAAATTACATTAAATTATTTTTGATATAGTCTAAACATTAGTATAAGTAAAATTCCTATAAAAGAAATATCAAAATAAGCCGTATTTTTACTTTTGACTAATTCTTTTACATTCGTATTTTACCCATTTGTTAACAAATTTGTATGTTGTTCATTTTTGTATTTTTGCCAATTTTTCAATTGTAGCTTTTCAAAAATATTCATAACATACACGCAAGTATTAAACGTTGTATCTTTTCTCTCTCGTGTTTAACTAAATAGGATCCTTGCAATCACCATTGATAGATTTTAGCCTTAAATCTAATGTGGGTGGCCTGGAATATGGTGGATTCTTGAAGTAAAAGGTTTTAAGTTCAAATCTCCATTTCAACACCATTTAGTCGAGTCTATCATACAAGGTTTGTCCAGTACAATTTATCTATTTGACATAGTTTATAGGCTATTGTGTCAAGTTTGAGGGTTTACCCAATAAAAATTCGATCGTGGTTCCAGGTTTCCCCAATTTGTTTTTAAAAAAATGGAATAATGATAAGCAAATCTCGAGACCCAAAGGCCAAATGCCACCGTATCAATATATTAATCATGTATCAATATATGTCATTTCTATAATGTGCTTTTAAAAATTAGGATTGTGTGTCCCACACTCATCGCATGATAAAATTCTCTATTTCAAATTGTGTTAATTATATATATTACAATAATTATCCATACACGTCAGTTGTATGGATAACGTAACTCATTGACCAGGAATCAAATCCCATCAGTCTCACTTCTCAGGACCTTGTACTAAGAAACAATAAATAAATAAAAATGATATCATCAATTACAATTAGACATGTATGGTGATAATTTGAATATGAAATGAAATATAATTTGGAATAGATTTTTGGACTGCAGCATACGAGATCTTTCCCTAAGATATTACATGTGTTTTCTTGGGGACAAAATTGCTTTTTACTCATTATTAAATTCCAAAACTACTTAATTAATTATCCGATATTATTAATCATTATTGAGTCGCTTATATAATTATCTGGCCCATGTGGCTCATATGTGGCCCACACGGCCCATATCCGGCCCACGCACCTAATTTATCCTACGAGGCCCATACGACCCATCATCTCTGTTAGATAAATGTTTTTATCATGATTTTGATAATTTTGTTTAAATGAGATTTTACACCAAAACAATGTTTCTAAATGTTGTCCAAATACTCCCGATCGACTTAATATGTTTATACTATTTTTTTGGAGCATTTCTTGAAGTTTATTTTCGACAAACATTGGACAACACTTCTATATCCTGTGCAACCGGTCGTCCTATAGGGCAACCCGTACCTGAGTTAAGTTTTGAAACAGAAAACGGGACGGAAGAAAAACTGGGGAGGGCGACCGGTCGACCCGGAGATTGACCAGTGAGGGCGACCGGTCTCGACCTAAGGGCGACCGGTACCTGGAAGCTTGCCCTCGAATACAGACTTCTCTGTTTTGCATTTTTGTGAACTCCAACCGGTCAACACAGGGGGAGACCGGTCGGACGGACTTCGTCGATCGGTCCCCCCTGTGTATTTTCGTGAAAATACTCTTTTTCTAACTTATCTCTATGCGATCGGTCGTGCTACACTTTTGACAAAGAAACTATCCGTTGAGTTTTCGGACAACTTTTCCCCAATTTAAGGGTTGATTTCTAATGACTATAATCTTGATTTTAAATGCTTTCTTTTGCGTAAAATCACTCCCCAAGAAGGAGCCTATGTCTGAAAATCAAACCAAGACCTCTCCTATAAATAGAGGTTCCATTCAAACAACAATATACAAGACAACATACAAGCAAATAGCATACAAGCAAACACATTGTCATATCTTGTTGTATTAGCCTAAGTACTTTCACTTGCACACTCTTGAGGTCTAGGCTTTTGATTCTTGATTACACTTGCACTCAATATTTGTACTGTTATTATCGAGTTGTAATCTTGAATTTTGTCCATCATCCAAAACAAGATATCCTTGTTGTTGTTCTTGTGGTAAGAGCACACTTAGGTGATCTTAGGTGTTGAAGAGTGTGGTACTCTTCATAGGTGTTGAAGGAAGATTGTGGTAATCTCCTTGAAGGTGTTATAAGAGGATTGTGGTAATCCTCATGGTGGTGTTGTATTAATTGTGGTAATTAATAAAATTCTTTTTTTTTCGAAACCCATCCCGGATATACTGGGGTGGTCGAGCACGTAGTCCCTAGGTGGGGTGAAGCTCTTTAAATCAATGTGTGTTGTTTATTTTCCGCACTTATAGCTTTCATCTTTGCTTGATCATTCGAAAAAGAGGGCAAAATCTGAAAAACCAGGATAATCTATGCACCCCCCTCTAGATTATCGTAGCCACTTGGACTAATAAGTGGTATCAAAGCCAAACTCTTTGGCTAGCTTATTCTGAGTAAAGAGGAGAGATCCATGGCTACGAATGAAGCTTATCTCACCACTGGCGCCTCCACCAACAAGCCACCACTATTCGACGCCAACAACTATGCATTTTGGAAAGACCGCATGAAGTGCTTTCTACAAGGGTGCGGGTTTGACATTTGGAATGTGGTTATTGAAGGAGTTGCTCAACCAACCAAGAAATTGGAAGACGGCACCTCGGCTCCCAAGTCTTTCAAAGAGTTCGATGAAAATGACAAGAAGGTCTTTTCTCTAAACGGTAAGGCCTTAAATATTTTACATTGCTCTCTCGCCACCACCGAGTATAATCGCATAATAGGCATAAGGTCGGCACATGAAGTTTGGAAAAAATTAGAGACTATATATGAAAGAACCAAGAAGGTCAAACAAGCAAGAAAAACCATGCTTGTTAAAGACTTTGAAAGCTTCAATATGCATGATGGTGAAAGCATTTCAAAAATGGTGGAAAGACTTGACAATATTGTCAATCCTCTTGTGGCCCTCGGTAAAGTCATCTCCGAAGAAGACAAGGTGACTAAGGTATTGAATGCACTCCCCGGCTCTTGGTCCAAAAAGGTGACGGCTATTACGGAAGCACAAAATCTTGAAACACTCAAGTTCGACGAGCTCATCGGGAACCTCATCGGGAACCTCCTCATCTACGAAGTCTATCTCAAGGAGAGGAAGAATTCCAAACCATCCATCACTCAATCGGGTATGCAAAATATTCTTAAAGGTCTAGCATCTTCTTCTAATAATTCATATTATGATAATGATGAGGATGATTGTTAGTCCAAGTGGCTACGATAATCTAGAGGGGGGGTGAATAGATTATCTCGGTTTTTCAGATTTTGCCCTCTTTTTCGAATAATCAACCAAAGACGAGAATGTAAATGCGGAAATAAAACAACACTCGCCGATTTAAAGAGGTTCAACCCACCTAGGGCCTAATCCTCTACCACCCCAAAGATATCCAGGGATGGATTTAAAAAAAAAGATTTTATTAATTTACCAAAAATTAATACAACACCTTGAGGATTACCACAACCCTCTTTCACCACTTTGAGGATTACCACAATCCTCTTACACCACCTCGAGGATTACCACAACCCTCTTACAACACCTTTGAAGATTACCACAACCTTCAAACACCTATCACCTAGATCATCCAAGTGTATTCTTACCACAAGAATACTCACAAGGATGTCTTGTGTTGAATGATGACCAAAATCAAGATTACAACTCAATAATGATTGAAACAATATGAGCACAAGTGTAATCAAGAATTGAAAGCCTAGACCTCAAATTTGTGCAAGTGAAAGTGCTAAGGCTAAATACAACAAGATATATGAAAGTGTTTGCTCAATTGCTCTTTGCTTGTATATAGTGTGTTGTATCTTGTTGCTTGAATGAAGCCTCTATTTATAGGAGAGGTCTTGGCTTTGATTTCGGACATTGGCTCCTCCTCGGGGAGTGATTTCTGCAAAAGAAACCATTTAAAATCATCAATATAGTTAGAAATCAATCCCACAAAATAGGGAAAAGTCATGCAAAACGCATAGCGGATAGTTTTTTGTCAAACATGGGGTTCGACCGGTCGCAGAGATAAGATTGAAATTGAATTCTGCGAATTTTTACACAGGGGACCGGTCGAAGGGAGGTGCGACCGGCCGCCTCACCGTGACCGGTTGCCCTTCGCGTTTTTAAAACAGAAGTCGGAACAAAATCCAACTTGCAGTGCAGTGCCCGCCCGCCGGCCGACTTCGGCCGACACACCGGTCGCCCACCTGGTCGACCGGCCGCCTCTACCCTTTTTTTTCTTACGCCCCATTTTCTGTTTCAAAACTCAACTCAGTGCGGGTTGCCCTATAGGGCGACCGGTCGACTGAAACAAAAGTGTTGTCCAATTTTAAATCGAAAATAAACTCCAAGAAATACTCCGAGAAATAGTAAAAACATTTTAGATCGATCGGAAGTATTGGGACAACATTTAGGACATTGTTTTGGTATAAAAACTCATTTTAATAAAATCATCAAAATCATGATAAAAACATTTATCTAACAAACTCCCCCTTTTTGATGATTACAGGACCAAAACAATTTTCAAGAGGACGATTTTGAAAACAAAACAATTTTCGGTTTAGAGTAAACTATCCGTTTAATAACATTTTACAAAAAGCTCCCCTATCAATAAGCATATCAATAAGAAGTATTGTATAAGCTAGAAGCACAAGCTTTTACAAAATAAACAACAACTTCATGAGCTAGAAGCTCCCCTGTCACAAATACTTAATATCCATGCAAACAAGTCCATAAAACAACCATTGGACTAAGTTTTCTTCACAACTTATGGCCTAAACAAGCCATAGCTTATAGCTTCTATTTCGAGCTTTTATTAGCTTCTTTGAGCTAACGAGCCATTTTCTGTTTCTCCCCTCGGAATCATCAAAAAGAATGTTAGGACAATAAAAACATCATACAAGTTTATCAAAGTGCGCCAAAGAGACGATTTATCAACCATTCGAGAAGATAAGCTTATAATCCAAAAAAATGGGAGAAAAGTATCATTTGATATCCATAAGCTCGTTTTAAGTGTCAAGACATGATCTCAATAAGTATATACGACATATGAAAGCATAAGAGTCATGTAAAAGTCGAACAATTCATTGTGACAATTCATCAAACACCTTGTGGGTGTAAAAAAATAAAATAGATTGTATAAAGCCCTTGTAATAGATTCAAGCCAAAAATTTTCATCACCAAATCATACCAAACATCATACAATACAAAGATAACAACTAAGCTCATCATGATCATAAAATAATTTCATCAAGTAATATACAAGAAAGCCATAAACTCAAGGTTCAACCCATTTGAGCAAAAGGAATAGAATTCTTACCATTCGATCGGTAAAGAAGAGCGATGATGATGATAAACAAGCCATATAAGGTGTATGATATGAATTGAATTCATAAAAACAAATTTTGAGTGAAATTAGTGAGAATTTGGCAAAGGGGACGAAAAATGGCCAAAATGAGTGAAAATGACTAATGCTGAAGACAGAACGATTTTAAACCAAAAAATGGCTTAGGGCGACCGATCGTGGTTGAGGGCGACCGGTCGACGTTGAGGGCGACCGGTTGCCCTCAACCTCTTCAGCCCACTGTTTTGCAAATTTTTCAAAATCCGAATTTTCAACCAAAAATCCGATTTTTCGCCCCTAAGTTTTAAAATAGTGCAAAATACAAACGTAAATTTCATTCAATATGCATTATGCCTAACCGAGCTCGTATCGACGCAAAAGTCTCGGAAGTTAGCGGTTTTGTGAAAATATCCGCTAATTGATCTTGAGATGGTACAAAAGATATCTCAATTTTTCGTTTTGAGACACAATCCCTTAAAAAATGATGTCGAATCTCAATATGTTTAGTACGGTTGTGATGAACCGGGTTTTGAGCAATATTTATAGCGGATATATTATCACAAAATATAGGAACATTTGTAATCCGCTAAGGTTTGTTTCATCCAAAGAAGTTGAGTACAACAAAAGGCGGCGGAAATATATTCGGCTTCGGCCGTTGAAAGTGAAACACAATTTTGTTTCTTTGAGAACCAAGAAACTAGGCAATCGCCTAAAAATTGACATGATCCGGAAGTACTTTTCCGATCATCAATATTTCCCGCATAGTCCGAATCACTATAACCTTTAAGAGAAAAATTTTCATTCTTTGGATAAAATAAACCATATTGAATGGTGCCTTTCAAATATCGAAAAATCCTTTTTTAACGGCACTCATATGAGATTCTTTGGGATTGCTTTGAAAACGAGCACATAGGCATACGACATGAAGAATGTCCGGTCTACTAGCGGTTAAATAAAGTAAACTACCAATCATACCTCTATACTTGGATTCATCAACCGACTTGCCTTTTTCATCTTTGTCAATTTTGACATTGGTTGCCATAGAGTCGAGACGGTTCTTCCTTCTTCAATGCCGAACTTCTTCAAAAGTTCTTTTGTATACTTTGATTGCGAAATATAAATACCTTCTTGGCATTGCTTAATTTGAAGTCCAAGGAAGAAGTTTAGCTCCCCATCATACTCATCTCGAATTCACCTTGCATTAACTTGGAGAATTTCTTGCACAAAGATTCATTAGTAGCACCAAAGATAATATCATCAACATAAATTTGCACAAGTAAACAATCTTGCCCTTTTTCAAAAACAAAGAGTGTAGTATCAACTTTACCTCTTGTAAAACCATTTTGCAAAAGAAAAGAGCTAAGTCTATCATACCATGCACGGGGTGCTTGTTTTAAACCATACAAAGCCTTTTTAAGTTTATAAACATCATTAGGCCTAGAAAAATTTTCAAACCCCGGAGGTTGTTTTACATAGACTTCTTCTTGAATAATACCATTTAAGAAAGCGGATTTAACATCCATTTGGTAAAGTTTGAAATTTTTGAAACAAGAATAGGCAAGTAAAATACGAATAGCTTCTAAACGTGCTACGGGTGCAAAAGTTTCATCATAGTCAATACCTTCTTCTTGACAATACCCTTGAGCTACTAACCTTGCCTTATTTCGAACAATGTTGCCTTGATCATCAAGTTTGTTCCGGAATACCCATTTTGTACCAATAATAGTTTGAGATGGAGGACAAGGTACTAATTCCCATACATCTTTTCTTTCAAATTGATTCAACTCCTCTTGCATTTCCAAAAACCAATCTTCATCCTCAATAGCTTCCTTAGCATTTTTAGGCTCTTTTTGAGATATAAGAGCTTTCTCGGCAAAATTCCTTCGAGTCATTACTTTATCAAGGGGATCACCAATAATAAGATCTTTTGGGTGATCTCCCTTAAATTTCAATGCTACGGGAAGATTCGAAGTATCACCCCTATCTTCTTGAGGAACATTTGAACTTGAAGGTTGATCATATGAAATAGAAGGTTTATCATTATGAGCATCACTTTGAACAATAGGTTCAACAATATCCTCTTCATCACTATCGTCATTGGGTATTCTTTCAACACCCAAGGCTTCATTAAATTTGACATGAATAGATTCTTCAACAACCATGCTAGTCTTGTTGTAAACCCGATATGCTTTGCTCTTGGTTGAATACCCCATAAATATTCCTTCATCGGCCTTAGGATCAAGTTTGTCCAATTGATCCTTAGTATTCAAAATAAAGCACTTACATCCAAATATTTTGAAATAACTAATATTTGGAGTTCTTCCTTTCCAAAGCTCATATGGAGTTTTATTCATTTTAGACGAATATAAACTCGATTAATGACATAGCAAGCGGTACTTACGGCTTCGGCCCAAAAATATTTTGGAAGAGAAAATTCATTGAGCATGGACCGACTCATTTCTTGTAGCGTCCGATTCTTCCTTTCGGCTACACCATTTTGTTGAGGTGTCCTTGGAGCCGAAAAATTGTGCGTATATCCCTTGGTTTCACAAAAGACTCTAAACTTACCGTCAAATTCTCCGCCTTGATCACTTCGAATAGTTTTAATAGTATCTTCCTTTTCATTCTCAATGCGTCTACACAACTTAACAAACTCATTAACGGCATCGCTTTTATTTGCAAGAAAAAGAGCCCAAGTGTATCTAGAAAAATCATCGACAATAACGAAAGTGTAATGTTTTCCACTTAGACTAGCCGTACCAATATCCCCATACAAATCAAGGTGAAGCAATTGTAGGGGTTTGGTTGTGGAAATTTCATTTTTGGGCTTAAAACTACTCTTAACTAATTTGTTCTTTTGACAAGTGTCACATAAGCCAAGATTTTCAAAATTCAATTTGGGTAGTCCTTTTACATGTTGGTTTTTGTAAATATTTTTCAAATTCTTGTATCCAACATGTCCGAGTCGCCTATGCCATAAACTCGTTAAATCATTATTGGCGACAAGATAAGAAACATTTTGACTAACCAAATCACTAGTACAAATTTTGTAAAGATTTCCTTTTCTATTTGCTTCACAAATAATATTACCATTTTTAAGAATAAGGCATTTTTCTTTATTAAAAGAAACATCATAATTTGAATCACAAAGTTGGCTAACACTTATCAAATTAAACTTAAGCCCTTCTACTAAAAGAACATTACAAAGAGAGAAAGAAGAGTTACCAATTTCTCCATTTCCAAGAATTTTTCCTTTGCCATTGCCGAACATGACCATACCCTCTTCTTGGAGCTTGATGTTGGTAAAAGCTCTCCTCCCGGTCATATGGCGTGAACATCCGCTGTCCACGAGCCATTTCGAATCCTCCATGGTTGTTATAGCCCCTATTACCTACAAAAGCATTTCTTTTAGGTACCCTATAATTTTGGGGTCCATGGGGGTTAGTTTTGAGACCTTTGGGTCTCCAAACATAACTAGAGCTATTTCTCAATTTGCAATTATTAGCATAATGTCCAACTTTGCCACAATAAAAACAAGTAGGAGTATGAGAGCTACTAGCACGTATGAAAGTCGGACCTTGGTTATTTTTCTTAAAGACTTTTTGAAATGGTTTGTAACCAAGTCCTTGTTTTGAATGCTCACCTCTTTGTGCATCTAAAATTTTAGTAACCTTATCCGTGCTTAAATTAAAACGATGCACATCCTTTTTCAAATTATCAATATCATTAGTAAGCATTTGTTTCTCGGTTTCAAGAGTTTGAATTTGAGTAAGGGTAATAGCATGAACATGATCAAGAGTCTCATAAGATGTAAATAATTTATCCTTTTCTATTTTAAGCTCTTTATGCTCCTTCTTTAAACTCTTGTATTTAACAATTAATTTTTGAAATTCATTTTGCAACTCATCAAAGTCACATTGCAATTCATCAACTAAGGAGGAGGTAGAGGAGTTAGAGCGTACCTCATTATTTTCATCGTCCATAGCCATAAGACCATGTTCGGTTTCACCTTCCTCGTCGGATGTCTCGAGTAGCTCATCCCAAGTTTTGACATCCGCATTTAGAGCCTTCTTTTTCGGAAAAAGCTTCTTTTTCTTTTGTTCCTCCTCATTGAGTTTTGGGCAATCGGCTATGAAGTGCCGGGCTTTCCGCACTTAAAGCAAGCATTATCTCTTGGTTTTCTTGCTTTATTTTTATTCACAAATTTTGCAAATTTTCGAACAAGTGCGGCCGTCTCCTCATCATCATCATCATTATCATAGTATGCATTATTAGAAGAGGAAGCAAGACCTTTAGGAATATTTTGCATACCCGATTGATTGATGGTTGGTTTGGTATTTTTCCTCTCCTTGAGATAGACTTCATAGATGAGGAGGTTCCCGATGAGCTCGTCAAACTTGAGTGTCTCAAGATTTTGTGCTTCCGTGATTGCCGTCACCTTTTTCGGACCATGAGCCGGGAAGAGCATTCAATACCTTAGTCACTTTGTCTTCTTCGGAGATGACTTTACCGAGGGCCACAAGAGGATTGACAATGTTGTCAAGCCTTTCCACCATCTTGGAGATGCTTTCACCATCATACATGTTAAAGTTTTCAAAGTCTTTAACAAGCATGGTCTTTCTAGCTTGCTTGACCTTCTTTGTCCCTTCATATATAGTCTCCAATTTTTCCCAAACCTCATGTGCCGACCTTATGCCTCGTATGCGATTGTACTCGGTGGCGGTAAGTGAGCAATGCAAAATATTTAAGGCCTTACCGTTTAGAGAGAAAGCCTTCTTATCATTTTCATCGAACTCCTTGAAAGGTTTAGGAGTCGAGGTGCCATCCTCCATTTTTTTGTTGGTTGATCAACTCCTTCAATAACCACGTTCCATATGTCAAATCCGCACCCTTGTAGAAAGCACTCCATACGGTCTTTCCAAAATGCGTAGTTGTTGGCGTCGAACAATGGTGGCTTGTTGGTGGAGGCGCCGGTGGTGAGATAAGCGTCATTCGTAGCCATGGATCTTTCCTCTTTACTCGGAACGAGCTAGCCAAAGAGTTTGGCTTTGATACCACTTGTTAGTCCAGTGGCTACGATAATCTAGAGGGGGGGTGAATAGATTATCTCGGTTTTTCAGATTTTGCCCTCTTTTTCGAATAATCAACCAAAGACGAGAATGTAAATGCGGAAATAAAACAACACTCGTCGATTTAAAGAGGTTCAACCCACCTAGGGCCTAATCCTCTACCACCCCAAAGTATATCCGGGATGGATTTCAAAAGAAAAAAAGATTTTATTAATTTACCAAAAATTAATACAACACCTTGAGGATTACCACAACCCTCTTACACCACCTTGAGGATTACCACAATCCTTTTCACTACCTGAGGATTACCACAATCCTTTTACAACACCTTTGAAGATTACCACAACCTTCAAACACCTATCACCTAGATCACCCAAGTGTATTCTTACCACAAGAATACTCACAAGGATGTCTTGTGTTGAATGATGACCAAAATCAAGATTACAACTCAATAATGATTGATACAATATGAGTACAAGTGTAATCAAGAATTGAAAGCCTAGACCTCAAATTTGTGCAAGTGAAAGTGCTTAGGCTAATACAACAAGATATATGAAAGTGTTTGCTTTGTTTGCTCTTTGCTTGTATAGAGTGTTGTATCTTGTTGCTTGAATGAAGCCTCTATTTATAGGAGAGGTCTTGGCTTGATTTCCAGACATTGGCTCCTCCTGGGGAGTGATTTGCTGCAAAAGAAACCATTTAAAATCATCAATATAGTGTTAGAAATCAATCCCACAAATTAGGAAAAGTCATGCAAAACGCAACGGATAGTTTCTTTGTCAAACATGGGGTTCGACCGGTCGCGCAGAGATAAGATTGAAATTGAATTCTGCGAATTTTTACACAGGGGGACCGGTCGAAGGGGGGTGCGACCGGTCGCCCTCAGCTGTGACCGGTTGCCCTTGACGTTTTTACGAAACAGAGAAGTCTGGAACAAAAATCCAACTTGCAGGTACAGGTCGCCCGCCGGTCGACCGGTCGACCACACCGGTCGCCCACCTGGTCGACCGGTCGCCCTGCCCTTTTTTTCTTACGTCCCATTTTCTGTTTCAAAACTCAACTCGTGTACGGGTTGCCCTATAGGCGACCGGTCGAGCCTGAAACAAAAGTGTTGTCCAATTTTAAATCGAAAATAAACTCCAAGAAATACTCCGAGAAATAGTAAAAACATTTTAGATCGATCGGAAGTATTGGGACAACATTTAGGGACATTGTTTTGGTATAAAAACTCATTTTAATAAAATCATCAAAATCATGATAAAAACATTTATCTAACAAACTCCCCCTTTTTGATGATTACAGACCAAAACAATTTTCAAGAGGACGATTTTGAAAACAAAACAATTTTCCGGTTTAGAGTAAACTATCCGTTTAATAACATTTTACAAAAAGCTCCCCCTATCAATAAGCATATCAATAAGAAGTATTGTATAAGCTAGAAGCACAAGCTTTTACAAAATAAACAACAACTTCATGAGCTAGAAGCTCCCCCTGTCACAAATACTTAATATCCATGCAAACAAGTCCATAAAACAACCATTGGACTAAGTTTTCTTCACAACTTATGGCCTAAACAAGCCATAGCTTATAGCTTCTATTTCGAGCTTTTATTAGCTTCTTTGAGCTAACGAGCCATTTTCCTGTTTCTCCCCCTCTGGAATCATCAAAAAGAATGTTAGGACAATAAAAACATCATACAAGTTTATCAAAGTGCGCCAAAGAGACGATTTATCAACCATTCGAGAAGATAAGCTTATAATCCAAAAAAAATGGGAGAAAAGTATCATTTGATATCCATAAGCTCGTTTTAAGTGTCAAGACATGATCTCAATAAGTATATACGACATATGAAAGCATAAGAGTCATGTAAAAGTCGAACAATTCATTGTGACAAT
The DNA here is from genome assembly GCA_016081115.2 of Rehmannia glutinosa. Lineage (NCBI taxonomy): Eukaryota > Viridiplantae > Streptophyta > Magnoliopsida > Lamiales > Orobanchaceae > Rehmannia > Rehmannia glutinosa. The sequence continues at coordinate 84,180 of JABTTQ020002103.1, forward strand.
TCATCAAACACCTTGTGGGTGTAAAAAAATAAAATAGATTGTATAAAGCCCTTGTAATAGATTCAAGCCAAAAATTTTCATCACCAAATCATACCAAACATCATACAATACAGCATAACAACTAAGCTCATCATGATCATAAAATAATTTCATCAAGTAATATACAAGAAAGCCATAAACTCAAGGGTTCAACCCATTTGAGCAAAAGGAATAGAATTCTTACCATTCGATCGGTAAAGAAGAGCGATGATGATGATAAACAAGCCATATAAGGTGTATGATATGAATTGAATTCATAAAAACAAATTTTGAGTGAAATTAGTGAGAATTTGGCAAAGGGGACGAAAAATGGCCAAAATGAGTGAAAATGACTAATGTCAAGACAGAAGCGATTTTAAACCAAAAAATGGCTTAGGGCGACCGATCGTGGTTGAGGGCGACCGGTCGACGTTGAGGGCGACCGGTTGCCCTCAACCTCTTCAGCCCACTGTTTTGCAAATTTTTCAAAATCCGAATTTTCAACCAAAAATCCGATTTTTCGCCCCTAAGTTTTAAAATAGTGCAAAATACAAACGTAAATTTCATTCAATATGCATTATGCCTAACCGAGCTCGTATCGACGCAAAAGTCTCGGAAGTTAGCGGTTTTGTGAAAATATCCGCTAATTGATCTTGAGATGGTACAAAAGATATCTCAATTTTTCGTTTTTTGAGACACAATCCCTTAAAAAATGATGTCGAATCTCAATATGTTTAGTACGGTTGTGATGAACCGGGTTTTGAGCAATATTTATAGCGGATATATTATCACAAAATATAGGAACATTTGTAATCCGCTAAGGTTTGTTTCATCCAAAGAAGTTGAGTACAACAAAAGGCGGCGGAAATATATTTAGCGGCCGTTGAAAGTGAAACACAATTTTGTTTCTTTGAGAACCAAGAAACTAGGCAATCGCCTAAAAATTGACATGATCCGGAAGTACTTTTCCGATCATCAATATTTCCCGCATAGTCCGAATCACTATAACCTTTAAGAGAAAAATTTTCATTCTTTGGATAAAATAAACCATATTGAATGGTGCCTTTCAAATATCGAAAAATCCTTTTAACGGCACTCATATGAGATTCTTTGGGATTGCTTTGAAAACGAGCACATAGGCATACGACATGAAGAATGTCCGGTCTACTAGCGGTTAAATAAAGTAAACTACCAATCATACCTCTATACTTGGATTCATCAACCGACTTGCCTTTTTCATCTTTGTCAATTTTGACATTGGTTGCCATAGGAGTCGAGACGGTTCTTCCTTCTTCAATGCCGAACTTCTTCAAAAGTTCTTTTGTATACTTTGATTGCGAAATATAAATACCTTCTTGGCATTGCTTAATTTGAAGTCCAAGGAAGAAGTTTAGCTCCCCCATCATACTCATCTCGAATTCACCTTGCATTAACTTGGAGAATTTCTTGCACAAAGATTCATTAGTAGCACCAAAGATAATATCATCAACATAAATTTGCACAAGTAAACAATCTTGCCCTTTTTCAAAAACAAAGAGTGTAGTATCAACTTTACCTCTTGTAAAACCATTTTGCAAAAGAAAAGAGCTAAGTCTATCATACCATGCACGGGGTGCTTGTTTTAAACCATACAAAGCCTTTTTAAGTTTATAAACATCATTAGGCCTAGAAAAATTTTCAAACCCGGAGGTTGTTTTACATAGACTTCTTCTTGAATAATACCATTTAAGAAAGCGGATTTAACATCCATTTGGTAAAGTTTGAAATTTTTGAAACAAGAATAGGCAAGTAAAATACGAATAGCTTCTAAACGTGCTACGGGTGCAAAAGTTTCATCATAGTCAATACCTTCTTCTTGACAATACCTTGAGCTACTAACCTTGCCTTATTTCGAACAATGTTGCCTTGATCATCAAGTTTGTTCGGAATACCCATTTTGTACCAATAATAGTTTGAGATGGAGGACAAGGTACTAATTCCCATACATCTTTTCTTTCAAATTGATTCAACTCCTCTTGCATTTCCAAAAACCAATCTTCATCCTCAATAGCTTCCTTAGCATTTTTAGGCTCTTTTTGAGATATAAGAGCTTTCTCGGCAAAATTCCTTCGAGTCATTACTTTATCAAGGGGATCACCAATAATAAGATCTTTTGGGTGATCTCCTTAAATTTCAATGCTACGGGAAGATTCAAGTATCACCCTATCTTCTTGAGGAACATTTGAACTTGAAGGTTGATCATATGAAATAGAAGGTTTATCATTATGAGCATCACTTTGAACAATAGGTTCAACAATATCCTCTTCATCACTATCGTCATTGGGTATTCTTTCAACACCCAAGGCTTCATTAAATTTGACATGAATAGATTCTTCAACAACCATGCTAGTCTTGTTGTAAACCCGATATGCTTTGCTCTTGGTTGAATACCCCATAAATATTCCTTCATCGGCCTTAGGATCAAGTTTGTCCAATTGATCCTTAGTATTCAAAATAAAGCACTTACATCCAAATATTTTGAAATAACTAATATTTGGAGTTCTTCCTTTCCAAAGCTCATATGGAGTTTTATTCATTTTAGGACGAATATAAACTCGATTAATGACATAGCAAGCGGTACTTACGGCTTCGCCCAAAAATATTTTGGAAGAGAAAATTCATTGAGCATGGACCGACTCATTTCTTGTAGCGTCCGATTCTTCCTTTCGGCTACACCATTTTGTTGAGGTGTCCTTGGAGCCGAAAAATTGTGCGTATATCCCTTGGTTTCACAAAAGACTCTAAACTTACCGTCAAATTCTCCGCCTTGATCACTTCGAATAGTTTTAATAGTATCTTCCTTTTCATTCTCAATGCGTCTACACAACTTAACAAACTCATTAACGGCATCGCTTTTATTTGCAAGAAAAAGAGCCCAAGTGTATCTAGAAAAATCATCGACAATAACGAAAGTGTAATGTTTTCCACTTAGACTAGCCGTACCAATATCCCCATACAAATCAAGGTGAAGCAATTGTAGGGGTTTGGTTGTGGAAATTTCATTTTTGGGCTTAAAACTACTCTTAACTAATTTGTTCTTTTGACAAGTGTCACATAAGCCAAGATTTTCAAAATTCAATTTGGGTAGTCCTTTTACATGTTGGTTTTTGTAAATATTTTTCAAATTCTTGTATCCAACATGTCCGAGTCGCCTATGCCATAAACTCGTTAAATCATTATTGGCGACAAGATAAGAAACATTTTGACTAACCAAATCACTAGTACAAATTTTGTAAAGATTTCCTTTTCTATTTGCTTCACAAATAATATTACCATTTTTAAGAATAAGGCATTTTTCTTTATTAAAAGAAACATCATAATTTGAATCACAAAGTTGGCTAACACTTATCAAATTAAACTTAAGCCCTTCTACTAAAAGAACATTACAAAGAGAGAAAGAAGAGTTACCAATTTCTCCATTTCCAAGAATTTTTCCTTTGCCATTGCCGAACATGACCATACCCTCTTCTTGGAGCTTGATGTTGGTAAAAAGCTCTCTCCTCCCGGTCATATGGCGTGAACATCCGCTGTCCACGAGCCATTTCGAATCCTCCATGGTTGTTATAGCCCCTATTACCTACAAAAGCATTTCTTTTAGGTACCCTATAATTTTGGGGTCCATGGGGGTTAGTTTTGAGACCTTTGGGTCTCCAAACATAACTAGAGCTATTTCTCAATTTGCAATTATTAGCATAATGTCCAACTTTGCCACAATAAAAACAAGTAGGAGTATGAGAGCTACTAGCACGTATGAAAGTCGGACCTTGGTTATTTTTCTTAAAGACTTTTTGAAATGGTTTGTAACCAAGTCCTTGTTTTGAATGCTCACCTCTTTGTGCATCTAAAATTTTAGTAACCTTATCCGTGCTTAAATTAAAACGATGCACATCCTTTTTCAAATTATCAATATCATTAGTAAGCATTTGTTTCTCGGTTTCAAGAGTTTGAATTTGAGTAAGGGTAATAGCATGAACATGATCAAGAGTCTCATAAGATGTAAATAATTTATCCTTTTCTATTTTAAGCTCTTTATGCTCCTTCTTTAAACTCTTGTATTTAACAATTAATTTTTGAAATTCATTTTGCAACTCATCAAAGTCACATTGCAATTCATCAACTAAGGAGGAGGTAGAGGAGTTAGAGCGCACCTCATTATTTTCATCGTCCATAGCCATAAGACCATGTTCGGTTTCACCTTCCTCGTCGGATGTCTCGAGTAGCTCATCCCAAGTTTTGACATCCGCATTTAGAGCCTTCTTTTTCGGAAAAAGCTTCTTTTTCTTTTGTTCCTCCTCATTGAGTTTTGGGCAATCGGCTATGAAGTGCGGGCTTTCCGCACTTAAAGCAAGCATTATCTCTTGGTTTTCTTGCTTTATTTTTATTCACAAATTTTGCAAATTTTCGAACAAGTGCGGCCGTCTCCTCATCATCATCATCATTATCATAGTATGCATTATTAGAAGAGGAAGCAAGACCTTTAGGAATATTTTGCATACCCGATTGATTGATGGTTGGTTTGGTATTTTTCCTCTCCTTGAGATAGACTTCATAGATGAGGAGGTTCCCGATGAGCTCTCGTCAAACTTGAGTGTCTCAAGATTTTGTGCTTCCGTGATTGCCGTCACCTTTTCGGACCATGAGCCGGGAAGAGCATTCAATACCTTAGTCACTTTGTCTTCTTCGGAGATGACTTTACCGAGGGCCACAAGAGGATTGACAATGTTGTCAAGCCTTTCCACCATCTTGGAGATGCTTTCACCATCATACATGTTAAAGTTTTCAAAGTCTTTAACAAGCATGGTCTTTCTAGCTTGCTTGACCTTCTTTGTCCCTTCATATATAGTCTCCAATTTTTCCCAAACCTCATGTGCCGACCTTATGCCTCGTATGCGATTGTACTCGGTGGCGGTAAGTGAGCAATGCAAAATATTTAAGGCCTTACCGTTTAGAGAGAAAGCCTTCTTATCATTTTCATCGAACTCCTTGAAAGGTTTAGGAGTCGAGGTGCCATCCTCCATTTTTTTGTTGGTTGATCAACTCCTTCAATAACCACATTCCATATGTCAAACCGCACTCTTGTAGAAAGCACTCCATACGGTCTTTCCAAAATGCGTAGTTGTTGGAGTCGAACAATGGTGGCTTGTTGGTGGAGGCGCCGGTGGTGAGATAAGCGTCATTCGTAGCCATGGATCTTTCCTCTTTACTCGGAACGAGCTAGCCAAAGAGTTTGGCTTTGATACCACTTGTTAGTCCAAGTGGCTACGATAATCTAGAGGGGGTGAATAGATTATCTCGGTTTTTCAGATTTTGCCCTCTTTTTCGAATAATCAACCAAAGACGAGAATGTAAATGCGGAAATAAAACAACACTCGTCGATTTAAAGAGGTTCAACCCACCTAGGGCCTAATCCTCTACCACCCCAGTATATCCGGGGATGGATTTAAAAAAAAAGATTTTATTAATTTACCAAAAATTAATACAACACCTTGAGGATTACCACAACCCTCTTTCACCACTTTGAGGATTACCACAATCCTCTTACACCACCTTGAGGATTACCACAACCCTCTTACAACACCTTTGAAGATTACCACAACCTTCAAACACCTATCACCTAGATCATCCAAGTGTATTCTTACCACAAGAATACTCACAAGGATGTCTTGTGTTGAATGATGACCAAAATCAAGATTACAACTCAATAATGATTGAAACAATATGAGCACAAGTGTAATCAAGAATTGAAAGCCTAGACCTCAAATTTGTGCAAGTGAAAGTGCTAAGGCTAAATACAACAAGATATATGAAAGTGTTTGCTCAATTGCTCTTTGCTTGTATATAGTGTGTTGTATCTTGTTGCTTGAATGAAGCCTCTATTTATAGGAGAGGTCTTGGCTTTGATTTCGGACATTGGCTCCTCCTTGGGGAGTGATTTCTGCAAAAAGAAACCATTTAAAATCATCAATATAGTGTTAGAAATCAATCCCACAAAATAGGGAAAAATCAAAAAACGCATAGCGGATAGTTTCTTTGTCAAACATGGGGTTCGACCGGTCGCGCAGAGATAAGATTGAAATTGAATTTGTGAATTTTTACACAGGGGGACCGGTCGAAGAAGTGCGGCCGGTCGCCACTCATGACCGGTTGCCGCCAGCGTTTTTACTTAAACAGAGAAGTCTGGAACAAAAATCCAACTTGCAGTGCAAGTCGCCCGCCACGGTCGACCGGTCGACACCGGTCGCCCACCTGGTCGGCCGCCTACTACTTTTTTTTTCTTACGCCCCATTTTTGTTTCAAAACTCAACTCAGTACGGGTTGCCCTATGGGGGGCGACCGGTCGAGCTCGAAACAAAAGTGTTGTCCAATTTTAAATCGAAAATAAACTCCAAGAAATACTCCGAGAAATAGTAAAAACATTTTAGATCGATCGGAAGTATTGGGACAACATTTAGGGACATTGTTTTGGTATAAAAACTCATTTTAATAAAATCATCAAAATCATGATAAAAACATTTATCTAACAATGATGAGGAGACGGCCGCACTTGTCTGGAAATTTGCAAAATTTGTGAATAAAAATAAGGCAAGAAAACCGAGACACAAGTCGTGTTTTAAATGCGGAAAATCCGAGCACTTCATAGCCGATTGCCCAAAACTCGAAGAGGAAGAACAAAAGAAGAAAAAGCCTTTTCTGAAAAAGAAGGCTCTAAATGCGGATGTCAAAACTTGGGATGAGCTACTTGCAACATCCCGACGAGGAAGGTGAAACCGAACATGGTCTTATGGCCATAGACGATGAAAATAACGAGGTACGCTCTAACTCCTCTACTTCCTCCTTAGTTGATGAATTGCAATGTGATTTTGATGAATTGCAAATTGAATTTCAAAATTTGATTGTTAAATACAAGACTTTGAAAAAGGAGCATAAAGAGCTTAAAATTGAAAAAGGAAAATTGTTTACTTCTTATGAATACTCTTACTAAAGTCCATACTCTTGAAACCGAAAAACAATCGCTCACTAATGATCTTGAATGTTTAAAAAAGGATGTGCATCGTTTTAACATAAGTACGGACAAAGTTACAAAAATTTTAGATGCACAAAGAGATGAGCATTCCAAATTATGACTTGGTTATAAACCTTTTCAACCTATTTCTAAGAAAAATAACCAAGGTCCGACTTTTGTTCGTGCTAGTAGTGCCCATAATCTTATTTGTTTTTATTGTGGTAAAGTTGGTCATTATGTTGCTCATTGTAAATTGAAGAACAACTTTAGCTATGTTTGGAGACCCAAAGGTCTCAAGACTAACCCCCATGGACCTCAAGATTATAGGGTACCTAAAAATGATTCATATGTAGGTAATAGGGGCTATAACAACCATGGAAGATTCAAAATGGCTCGTGGACAGCGGGTGTTCATGCCATATGACCGGAAAGAAAGAACTTTTTACCAACATCAAGCTCCAAGAAGAGGGTATGGTCATGTTCGGCAATGGCAAAGGAAGAATTCTTGAAAATGGAGAAATTGGTAACTCTTCTTTCTCTCTTAGTAATGTTCTTTTAGTAGAAGGGCTTAAGTTTAATTTGATAAGTGTTAGCCAACTTTGTGATTCAAATTATAATGTTGTTTTCAATAAAGAAAAATGCCTTATTCTTAAAAATGATGAAATTATTTGTAAAGCAAATAGAAAATGCAATCTTTACAAAATTTGTACTAGTAATTTAGTTAGTCAAAATGTTTCTTGTCTTGTCGCCAATAATGATTTAACGAGTTTATGGCATAGGCGACTTGGACATGTTGGATATAAGAATTTGAAAAATATTTACAAAAACCAACATGTAAAGGACTACCCAAATTGAATTTTGAAAATCTTGGCTTATGTGACACTTGTCAAAAGAACAAATTAGTTAAAAGTAGTTTTAAGCCCAAAAATGAAATTTCCACAACCAAGCCTCTACAAATTCTTCATTTAGATTTGTATGGGGATATTGGTACGACAAGTTTAAGTGGAAAATATTACACTTTCGTTATTGTCGATGATTATTCTAGATATACTTGGGCTCTTTTTCTTGCAAATAAAAGCGATGTCGTTAATGAGTTTGTTAAGTTGTGTAGACTTATTGAGAATGAAAAGGAAGATACTATTAAGTCTATTCGAAGTGATCGAGGTGGAGAATTTGATGGTAAATTTAGAGTCTTTTGTGAAACCAAGGGATATGCACATAATTTTTCGGCTCCAAGGATACTTCAACAAAATGGAGTAGCCGAGAGGAAGAATAGGAGACTTCAAGAGATTAGTCGGTCCATGCTTAATGAATTTTCATTTCCAAAATATTTTTGGGCCGAAGCCGTAAGTATCGCTTGCTATGTCATTAATCGAGTTTATATTCATCCTAAAATAAATAAAACTCCATATGAGCTTTGGAAAGGAAGAACTCCAAATATTAGTTACTTTAAGATATTTGGATGTAAATGCTTCATTTTGAATACAAAGGATCAATTAGACAAACTTGATCCTAAGGCCGATGAAGGAATATTTATGGGGTACTCAACCAAGAGCAAAGCATATCGGGTTTATAATAAGACTAGCATGGTGGTTGAAGAATCTATTCATGTGAAATTCAATGAAGCCTCGGGTGTTGAAAGGATACCCAATGATGATAGTGATGAAGTAGATGTTATTGAACCCATTGTTCAAAATGATGATCAAAATGATCAACCTTCTACCTCAAGTGATCAACCATCCACTTCAAATGTTCCTCAAGAAGACAAAGGTGATACTTTGGATCTTCCCGTGACATTAAAATTTAAAGGAGATCACCCAAAAGATCTTATTATTGGTGATCCCCTTGATAAAGTGATGACCAGAAGAAAATTTGCCGAGAAAGCTCTTATATCTCAAAAAGAGCCTAAAAATGCTAAGGAGGCTATTGAAGATGAGGATTGGTTTTTGGAAATGCTAGAGGAGTTGAATCAATTTGAAAGAAATGATGTATGGGAATTGGTACATTGTCCTCCATCTCAAACAATCATTGGCACAAAATGGGTATTCCGGAACAAACTCGAAGATCAAGGTAACATCGTCCGAAACAAGGCAAGGTTAGTAGCTCAAGGGTATTGTCAAGAAGAAGGTATTGACTATGATGAAACATTTGCACCCGTAGCACGTTTAGAAGCTATTCGCATTTTACTTGCCTATTCTTGTTTTAAAAATTTCAAACTTTACCAAATGGATGTTAAATCCGCCTTTTTAAATGGTTTTATTCAAGAAGTCTATGTAAAATAACCTCCGGGGTTTGAAAATTTTTCTAGGCCTAATGATGTTTATAAGCTTAAAAAGGCCTTGTATGGTTTAAAACAAGCATCCCGTGCATGGTATGATAGACTTAGTTCGTTTCTTTTGCAAAATGGTTTTACAAGAGGTAAAGTTGATACTACTCTCTTTGTATTTAAAAAAGGGCAAGATTGTTTACTTGTGCAAATTTATGTTGATGATATTATTTTTGGTGCTACTAATGAATCCTTGTGCAAGAAATTTTCTAAGTTGATGCAAGGTGAATTTGAGATGAGCATGATGGGGAAGCTTAATTTCTTCCTTGGACTTCAAATTAAGCAATGCCAAGAAGGTATTTATATTTCGCAATCAAAATACACAAAAGAACTTTTGAAAAAGTTCGGCATTGAAGAAGGAAGAACCGTCTCTACCCCTATGGCAACTAATGTCAAAATTGACAAAGATGAGAAAGGCAAGTCTGTGGATGAATCGAAATATCGAGGTATGATTGGTAGTTTACTTTATTTAACCGCTAGTAGACCGGACATTCTTCATGATGTATGCCTATGTGCTCGTTTTCAAAGCAATCCCAAAGAATCTCATATGAGTGCCGTTAAAAGGATATTTTTCGATATTTAAAAGGCACTATTCAATATGGTTTATTTTATCCAAAGAATGAAAAATTTTCTCTTAAAGGTTATAGTGATTCGGACTATGCGGGTAATATTGATGATCGTAAAAGTACTTCCGGATCATGTCAATTTTTGGGCGATTGCCTAGTTTCTTGGTTTTCAAAGAAATAAAATTGTGTTTCACTTTCAGCGGCCGAAGCCGAATATATTTCCGCGGCTTTTTATTGTACTAACTTCTTTGGATGAAACAAACCTTAACGGATTACAAATGTTCTTTTGAAAATGTTCCTATCTTTTGTGATAATATATCCGCTATAAATATTGCTCAAAACCCGGTTCATCATAACCGTACTGAACATATTGAGATTCGACATCATTTTCTAAGGGATTGTGTTTCTAAATGAAAAATTGAGATATCTTTCGTACCATCTCAAGATCAATTGGCGGACATTTTTACAAAACCGCTATCTTCTAAGACTTTTGCGTCAATACGAGCTCGATTAGGCATAATGCATATTGAATAAGGTCTATCTACGATTGCATTTTGCATGTTTTTAAAACTTATGGGCAAAAAATCGGATTTTTGGTTCAAATTTCGGATTTTGATAAAACAGACTAAACCAGTAGGCAGACTGGGCTGAGGTCGACCGGTCGGCCTAGCCCTTGCCGGTCGCCCAAAGCTGAATTTTGATTAAAACGTCTCTGTTCTCAGACTTAGCCATTTTTTGCTCTTTCACTCATTTTTTTCGTCCCCTTTGCCATTTGCACACAAATCTCACTTCAAATTTTTTTTATTGCATCCATTCTACATCTTGGACTTCATTATGCTTGTTTATCATCATCTTTGCTCATCTTTACCGATTGAATGGTAAGAATTCTACTCCCTTAGCTCAATTGGGTTGAACCCTTGAAATTTGACTTATATGCAAATTTCTTGCTAATTGTCTTATATGAATGTGATGAGCTCATTAATAGTTGATGGTTGGATGATGTATATATTGATTTGGTGATAAAATTTTGGCCTGATTACATTTACAAGGGTTATATACATTTTTTTCTTTCTTTAACGCCCGCCAAGTGTTCGGTGAATTCTCACAAAGAAAATTTCACAACTTGCATGATACTCTTGCTTTCAAAAGTCTATTACACTTATAGAGACCATGTTTCTTCTCTCAAACGAGCTTTTGCATTTCAAATTCTCAACTTCTTCCTTGTTCTTTGCTTTTTAAGCGTAAAATTCCAAAAGCTCGATAAAACGATTACTTAAGCGCACTTTGATATCGATGACCTATGTTTTTATCGTGCTAACTTTCTTTTTGATGATTCCAAAGGGAGAGAAACAAGAAATTGGCTTGAAAGCTCAAAGAGCTTATAAAAGCTCGCGAAAGAAATTATAAGCTATGGCTCCTTAAAGCCAAAAGCTGTGAAGTATAACTAGTCCATTGGATGTATTATGGACTTATTGGCATGATTAATGATTGTTCTTGACAGGAGGAGCTTCTAAGCTCATGCTTTCCATGTTTAGATTATAGAAGCTAAAGCTTCTACCCCTTGTATTAATGTGCTTGTTGATTGGGGGAACTTTTTTAATTTGTCTTTGAATATCCTAACACCCTTCTATTTGGTTATTATGAATAGTTTGTTGTTCTCTAAATGGATAGTTTACTCCTTGACCGAAAAATTATTTTATTTTCAAAATCGTCCTCATAAAAATTGTTCTGGTTTGTAATCATCAAAAAGGGGGAGTTTGTTAGATAAATATTTTTTATCATGATTTTGATGATTTTGTTTAAATGAGTTTTTGTTAGATAAATGTTTATCAAGATTTTGAGGATTTTGTTTAAATGAGTTTTTATACGAAAACAATGTTTATAAAAGTTGTCCAAATACTCCCAATTGATTTAAAATATTTTTACTAATTTTTGGAGTATTTCTTAGAGTTTATTATTCGATAAAAATTGGACAACACTTTTAATGATTTTGTGTTAATTGGTGTTTTCACCAAAACAATGTTTATAAAAGTTGTCCAAATACTACCAATTGATTTAAAATATTTTTACTAATTTTTTGGAGTATTTTTTGAAGTTTATTTTTGACAAAAATTGGACAATATTTCAAATTGGAGGTCGACCAGGTCGAACAAGAGGTCGACTAAATTTACTGAAGAACGCACAAAATGAAATAGAACGATGGACTTGAAAAATGAGGGAGGGTGACCGGTCAAGGGTAGGGCCGACCGGTCGGACCCCCCTCCGACCGGTCGCACCCCCCTTGACCGGTCGGACCCCCCTGCAACCTGTCCTGGATCGCACTATTTTCTTTCTAACGTTCGAAATTTTCTATAGAGCGACCGGTCTCGCTGTGTAATCTTTTGACAGCAAAATTTGGACCGTTGGACATTCTTATCAGCATATTTACTTTTCATTTTTGTACATTATTTCTACATCTTGTGATCCTCTTTTTGTAGACAAAAGTGAAGAAGGAGAAGCCTATATTTGTGAAGACTCTCCTATAAATAGAGGATGATTTGAAGACACAAATGTACAACAACACAAGCAAATACACAACAAGAAATCTGCAAATTTCCAAGCTTTCATATTCAACACTCTTGTTGTATTTATAGCCTAAGTATTTCACTTTCACATCTTGAGGTCTAGGCTTTATTTCTTGATTACACTTGCACTCAAATTGTAATATTCATTATTGAGTTGTAATCTTGATTTTTGTCATCATTCAACACAAGACATCCTTGTGAGTATTCATGTGGAAAGAATACACTTGGGTGATCTAGGTGATAGGTGTTTCAAGAGTGTGGTGCTCTTAAGGTATTGAAGAATTTGGTGTTCTTCAAGGTTGAAGATTGTGGTAATCTTCACAAGGTGCCGTTGGAGATTGTGGTAATCTTCAAGAGAGATTGTGGTAATCTCAAAGGTGGTGTTGAAGAAGAGTGTGGTGCTCTTTAAGGTGATGTTGTAAGGTGTTGTATTAATTTTGGAAATTAATAAAATCTTTTTTTCTTTTTGAAATCCATCCCGGAGATACTAGGGTGGTAGAGAATTAGGCCCTAGGTGGGTTGAACCTCTATAAATCGACGCATGTTGTTTACTTCCCGCACCTTTATTATTGCCTTGGCTTATTTGTTTCGAAAAAAGAGGGCTAAATTGAGAAAATGGAGATAATCTATTCACCCCCCCTCTAGATTATCATAGCCGCTTGGACTTATAGTTTTTACACCAAAACAATATTTCTAAATGTTGTCCAAATACTCCCGATCGACTTAATATGTTTATACTATTTTTTTGGAGTATTTCTTGAAGTTTATTTTCGACAAACACGGGGCAACACTTCTGTCTCCTGTGCAACCGGTAAACCTATAGGGCAATCCGTACCTGAGTTATGTTTTGAAACAGAAAATGGGATGGAAGAAAAACTGGGGAGGGCGACCGTTCGACCTGGTGAGGGCGATCGGTCGACCTAAGGGACCGGTGAGGGCGACCGGTCGACCTAAGAGCGACCAGTACCTAGAAGCTTACCCTCGAATACAGACTTCTCTGTTTTGCATTTTTGTGAACTCCAACCAGTCAACACAGGGGGCGACCGGTCGGACCCCCTGTCGACCGGTCCCCTGTGTATTTTCGTGAAAATACTTTTTCTAACTTATCTCTATGCGACCGGTCGTGCTACACTTTTGACAGCAAACTATCCGTTGAGTTTTCAGATAACTTTTCCCCAATTTAAGGGGTTGATTTCTAACAACTATAATCTTGATTTTAAATGCTTTCTTTTGCAGAAAATCACTCCCCAAGAAGGAGCCTATGTCTGAAAATCAAACCAAGACCTCTCCTATAAATAGAGGTTCCATTCAAACAACAAGATACAACACAACATACAAGCAAAGAGCCTACAAGCAAACACATTGTCATATCTTGTTGTATTAGCCTAAGTACTTTATCTTGCACACTCTTGAGGTCTAGGCTTTTGATTCTTGATTACACTTGCACTCAATATTTGTACTGTTATTATCGAGTTGTAATCTTGAATTTTGTCCATCATCCAAAACAAGATATCCTTGTTGTTGTTCTTGTGGTAAGAGCACACTTGGGTGATCTTAGGTGTTGAAGAGTGTGGTACTCTTCATAGGTGTTGAAGGAAGATTGTGGTAATCTCCTTGAAGGTGTTGTAAAAGGATTGTGGTAATCCTCAAGGTGGTGTTGTATTAATTGTGGTAATTAATAAAATTTATTTTTCTTTTTCGAAACCCATCCCGGATATACTTGGGTGGTAGAGCACGTAGTCCCTAGGTGGGGTGAAGCTCTTTAAATCAACGTGTATTGTTTATTTTCCACACTTATAGCTTTCATCTTTGCTTGATCATTCGAAAAAGAGGGCAAAATCTGAAAAATTGGGATAATCTATGCACCCCCCCTCTAGATTATCGTAGCCACTTAGACTAACAATCTCATATGTAAGAGAGGTCCCTCTTCGATATTTGTAATTATTATGCATTAATATGAATTACACTTTCTGGATTACTGTCTTTTGCTCTGTAATTGGTCTACTTCCAATACTGATCTGAGCGTCGAAGAAGCCTCCATGTGACAATCCTAGGGCCCGTCTAACGTTTGCTAAACTGTCACAAGCAAGTTTCCAACTTGAAGAACTACCATCTCATGAAAAGACTTGGACTTTTTTAGAATCCTTTTACTTGGAGTGATCTACCGATTTTAAGCAACATCAGTATTTTTTTCTTTCAATAAACCAGGTGAATATTGTGAGTATAAGATAACATCATTAATATTATAAATGATTGCCTAATATATTAAAATATTAAATAAAACAGAGTAAATAATCGGAAATCCACGTTAGATTGCAACCCGACGCACTCTCTTGATGTGAACCAATGGTTAAACTTAGATCAGTTAAACCATGATCCGACAATGACACTCGGGTCTGTAACTAAAACCATGGGCGTAGCCAGGATTTTCATGCGGAGTGGTCAAAAAAATTTCATTTTGGTACGGCAGTTATCGGCTATAAATATTAAAAAAATAGAAAATAAAAAATATTGCAATAAAAATACCCAAATATTAAGGTTATATTTTACAACAATTCTTTGCGAGTTTTCATACTCTGAAACTGATTTACAATGACTTCATTATCAAATGTGAGATATATATCTCTCTCTACATAACAAACAAGGTAATTATTCATACACTCATCCCTCATTCTATTATGCAATTTATCCTTCACAATGCCCTTATTGAGCAGAAACTGCAGAATCATAAAAAAAAAGCAATTGATGCTAAATAATCAATTGAAAATAGAAATTGATGATAAATAACCAAAAGGCTGAATTACTGATTATATAAAATTGAGCACAAAAGACTAACCTTTATTTAATTTACTTGATTTCTTGAACAATATAAAATTAACCAAAAAAAAAACCTTGTGAATTTTGTGAGGCCAGATCGAGACTTATGACTTCGAGAGTTCGACTGAGAGGGGCAAGGACGAGAGATGGAGTGAGTAGTAAATAATTGAGTGTGGGCATTCTTTGGACAATGAACTTAGATTAAGTAATATTTTTTTTAGTATGGGTTGTGTGTTGTTCAACCCAATTGAGTACGGTCCACAGATCGCATTGGGCCTATAGTTACTACGCCCATGACTAAAACGGGTGAGAAACTCATTGCGACCGATAAAAACCAAGATCAAAATCGGTTGACCTTATGACCCTCGACCCGATTCAACAATTCTTTTTCAATTAACATACAAAAATAAGAAATTAAAAGGTGTAAACATTTCCAACATACAACAATAACAAAAAATAGAACAATAAGTGATTAGATTGGCCCAGCATATCGGGCCTAATAGACTCACCTTAATTCAGATTAGGAAATCACATACTAACCTGGTCGTATCACTAAGTCAGGCTGGTGTTGGAGACTCTAGCTACAATAAGTGTTTAGGTCTAATTATATTTCAAATACAACATCTTTTTTAATGTTAATCGTGCATTATATATTTAATGTGTATTTGTAAGATGAAAATATGAAATAAACAACAAACCAAAACAAAAAAATAAAAAAAAACTTACATAATTTGGGTGATATTATTATAGTATCTCCAAGATAGTATTATATCTTCAATTTGGAGCAAAAAATTGATTCAGCATTGTGCCAAAAAGACTGCGCCATTTTCAACATAGGAATATTGTTGCACCATTTTTGGCGTAACACTATATCGATGCTATTTTTTTTAAATTAATAATTTTAGTATATTAAAATATGCATTAAAATTGTATTTGTTATTCAAATTGGATATTTACTTTTTTAAATAATTTTAATAAAATTTACATATTAAAATTGGTAATTTTATTTTTAATATAAATTATGAATATTGTTAAATATAATTTTGTAAATGAATTGTTTATTATGGTTGTATATTAGTAATTATGAATAAAAACTAAATAATGTGATGTGCAATTTGAAAAAATATTGTGTAAGATCATTAAAAATACAAATAAAACATAAGATATATTATTTTTTCTTGTAATCTGAAAGATTACCTCCAGACCCTCCAAGATCTGGAAAGAATTGTCCACCTCCAGACCAACTTTGAAATGCATTAGTTGATCATTTATGGAAAAAAAAATATTCTAATTCAGAGACTTAGTTATGTAACATATGTTTCTGTTGCAATATTATGAATTATTATTTTGTATTTTGCATTAATTTCATTCAATTTCACATATTTTTCTGAGTATGATTAACTAATATTATATTAAATAAAATTATATATGTAATTTTATTTATGAAGTAATAAAAATAAATATTAAATGAAAAAAATGAAGAATATTTTGAAATATTTATTTTTAGTGCAAAATTTAGAATGCATATAGAATGCATATTTTGTATTAAAGTAGTGCAAATCTGCACTAAAATAGTGTAAACTACTGAAAATTCTTGATGAATTATTTTTCTAAATTTTCATTAGATGAAAATAAAGCGTGGAAGTAAAAAGTTTCTTAAGATTTTACTTTTTGTCGCTTTGCGTAACAAGTTTTATCATTATTTTTCCTCATGAGTTAGAATATTCGATTAAGCTATAGCTTTGTTTTCATCATCCTAATAATATAAAAATTTGATTAAAGCATAAATTATTATCACAAAAGAACTTAGAGCCATTGATAGATTTTAGCCTCTAATATGGGTGGCCTGGAGTATGGTGGATTCTTGAAGCAAAAGGTTTTAAGTTCAAATCTCAAATTCAACACCATTTAGTCGAGTCTATCGCATAAGGTTTGCCCAATACAATTTATCTATTTGACATAGTTTGCAGGCTATTGTGTCAAGATTGAGGGTTTACCTAATGCACATTCAATCGTGGTTGTAGGTTCCCCCAATTTAAAAAAAAAATGGAATAATGATAAGCAATTATCGAGACCCAAAGGCCAAATGCCACCGTCTTTACATCGTGTACTAAGAGCGGATCGATTTGCAGAACAAACATCATGAAGTGCTAACGTCCCCACTAGGCCACTAGAACCACACGAACCATGAAGCACCGACCTCCACCGCACCCCCATGTTATTCCATATATTTCATTTTAATTTTATTAATTCATATAAAGTATATGATATGATATTTTGTGATGTTGATGCACTACCAATATAAACATTTATATGATATGATACCTTTTTAATGTACTTTTAACATATATTAATGAAGTATCAATATATGTCATTTCTATAATGTGTCTTTCAAAAAATTAGGATTGTGCATCCCACACTCATCGCATGATAAAATTCTCTATTTCAAATTGCGTTTATTATATATTACAATAATTATCCATATACGTCAATTGTATGGATAACCAAGTCATTGATCGGGATCAAATCCCATCGATCTCACATCTCGGGACCTTATACTAAGAAACAATAAATAAATAAAAATGATATCATCAATTACAATAAGACATGTATGGTGATAATTTGTATATGAGATGAAACATAATTTGGAATAGATTTTTGGACTGCACTATACGAGATCTTTCCCTAAGATATTACATATGTGTTTTGTTGGGGACAAAATTGCTTTTTACTCATTATTAAATTCCAAAATTACTTAATTAATTATCGATATTTGTTAATCATTATTGAGTCGCATATATAATTATTTGGCTCATGTGGCCCACACGGTCCATATCCGGCCCACACACCTGATTTCTCCTACGAGGCCCATACGACCCATCTTTTCATATATAAAAGAGGTCCCTCTTCGTTATTTGTAATTATTATGCATTAATATGAATTACACGCCGGATTGTTGTCTTTTGCTCTATAATTGGTCTACTTCAATATCGATTTGAGTGTCGGAGAAGCCTCCCGTGACAATCCTAGGGCCCGTCTTATGTTTGATGAATCTGCAAGCAAGTTCCCAACTTGAAGAACTATCATCTCATGAAAAGACTTCGACTTTTTGAGAATTCCTTTACTTGGAGTGATCTTCCGATTTTAAGCAACATCGTGTTTTTTTCTTTCAAGAAACAGGTGAATATTGTGAGTATAAGATAACATCATTAATATTATAAATGATTTCGAATATATTAAAATATTAAATAAAATAGAGTAAATAATCGGAAATCCACGTTAGATTGCAACTCGACACACTCTCTTAATGTGAACCAATGTTTTAAACTTAGATCGGTTAAACCATGACCTAATAACAATGACACTCAAAGTCAGAACTAAAACCATGGGCGTGGCCAGGATTTTAATCCGAGTGGTCAAAAAAATTTATTTGGTCGGCAGCTTGATTATCGGCTATAAATATTAAAAATATAGAAAATATAAAATATTGCCATAAAAATACGCATATTAAGGTCATACTTTATAGCAATTCTTTGTGAGTTTTCATACTCTAAAACGGACTTACAATGACTTCATTATCAAGTTTGAGATATATCTCTCTCTACATAATAAACAAGGTAATCATTCATACACTCATCCCTCATTCTATTATGTAATTTATCCTTCACAATGCCCTTACTAAGCAAAAACTGATAATAACCAATTGAAAATGGAAACTGATGATAAATAACCAAAAGGTCAATTGCGATAATATATAATTGATTACAAAAGTCTAACTTTTACATAATTTACCTGATTTCTTGAACAATATAAAATTAACCAAAAAAATACTTTGTGAATTTTGTGAAGCCAGATCGTGACTTGTGAGTTCGAGAGTTCGACTGAGGGGCAAGGACGAGAAATGGAGTGAGTAATCAATAATTGAGTATGGGCATTCTTTGGACTATAAACTTAGATTAAGTAATGTTTTTTTTATATGGATTGTGTGTTGTCCAGCCCAATTGAGTGTGGTCCATAGATCGCATTGGGCTTGTAATCGCTACGCCCATGACTAAAATGGGTGACAAGAAACTCGTTGCGACCCAGTAAAAATCAGTACTAAAAATCGGTTGACCTTGTGACTGTTGACCCGATTCAACAATTCTTTTTCAATTAACATAGAAAAAATAAGAAATTAATAGGTGTAAACATTTCCAACATACAACAATAACAAAAAATGGAACAAACATAAACTGCAAGTGACTACTTTTTTTTTTTGTTTTTTTTTGGTTTCAATTTCGCTTATGTATTAAATTTTATATTTTCCATTCGACTCTTCTTGAATTTCTTCCATTATCCTTTAACATCTATATTCAATTTTTCCTTTGTCTTTTTTTTTTCCCCTTAAACATTATTTTCTTTTTTATACACAATTTAGTGAAATACATATATACTCTTTTTATTTTTTTTATTCATATTATCAACTTATGTTATTCTTAAATTTTTAACTTATAAGAGCATTTCCAATAGGCTCTTCAAATCAAAAATACTCTTTATTTTAAAGAGTTATGTACCAAAAAAACTCTCCAACAAGCTCTTTAGTTTAACTTTTAAATTTAGAGAACCAATTTCCACTCTCCAAATTTGGAGAGCCAAGACAACTCTCCATAATTAATTATATTAAATATAATTACTTCTAATATCCCATTTAATAATTTCTTGCACTTTTTAATGACCATGTTAGCTTAGGGCGACCAAACCAAGCTCGATTCGTGACAATTTCCACAAATCAAAATAAATTTTGAAATCTCAACATATATTTAACATGGAAGAATGCGATTAAAATTCCAGATATCATTATATGATTTTGAAAAATGAGTCAGAATCATCAATAAGCATATTGATTATTTTTCTTGAAAACATATTTGAAATGGCCTATGGATTTGTTTTTATTTTTGGTTGTCAAGAATATATTTTGAAATCACGTGGTATTTTTCATTGAATTAAATAAACATGATGTTCTCAATGTAAAACGATATGGGGAAAACAATTAAGAAATTAGAAGGGAATTATAAGTGAAATGGAGGAAAAAAAAATGTATAGTTAATTAATGTTGGAAAATGATAAAATAAAGAGCCAAATTTAAAGAATCTCTTGGAAGATAACAAAAATATAACTCTTTAAATTTAAAGATGCTCTTTAAATTTAAAGAGCCTATTGAGAATGCTCTAAGTCGAACCAATAACCCAGATAATTATCCGAGTCGATGTACGATTTGAGTTTAAAAACATTGATGTGAACCATAACCGAAGTTACCAAACATTAAAAAAAGGTCGGTTGTGCCCACTTACAACTGGTCCCATTAGTCTAAACACAAAGTCCTAAAAAGCTGCTTAAATTCACAGAAAATTCCAAAAATATAAAATCGTCAATTAAAACAAACACGTTTGCTTGTCTGATTTATTCCACATATATAAATAAACCCATGCACCAACATTCTCTATAACCAAAGAAATTCAGATCACAAAATCATATATGGCTTTATCAGTAATAATTTGCAGAAAACACCCAAACGAAAACCCACAACCAGGGGTTTGCCCATCTTGTCTCAGAGAAAGACTTTCCAAAATATCTGTTAATTATAATAATAATATTTGTTCATCTATTAATTCTCCATCAATTTCAGCTTCGCCCGTATATTACAATTACTACTCTTCGGCTTCTTCTTCCGGCCGTCGCGGGCATCAGCGGGTGGCGTCTGATGTAATGGATTCGATATATTTAGCCATAAGTGGGAATATTAATGGATTGAAGAAAAGTAGATCGATGGCCACTTTTGCTTCAAGAGATGGTGTGAATTGTAGGAAGAAGAAAGGAGGGTTTTGGAATAAGCTGTTGCTTAGATCCAGAGGCAAGAAATTAAGCTAAGTTCTGATGGAGTCTTCCTTTTTTTTTTTTGGGCTTTTTTCAATTATAAAAGGTTTATTGGTTAATGTATAGCCAAGCTTTTATTTTTGGATGAATCGGGTGTAATTGTTATTTCTAATCTTGAGTCAAATTATTATCTTGTATTTGCATATCATGTATACAAGTTACATGTGTAAAATATATTTTTATATATACATCGAAAATTAAATATATACATGTAATTAAGTATATATGTAGTATGCATTATATTATAGGTGACAATTTGGGACATTGGGTCGTGTTCTTGTTTAGTGTTCGGTTCAGTTTCAGTTTATGTTTAAAAAATACATGGTAAAATATTTAATTAGTAGTAATTAATAAGATAAAGATTTTAGTGTTGTTTTGGAGATGTATTTAATTAGTTGGCAAGTTGACATCAAAAATGACAAAAGAGGGAGGCACCATTGATATTGTATTTCTTGTAAAATATATATCTTATATTGTAGACGTATGCTTCGTTTTTCTATACAATTTCCACTAATACTTTTCTTATCTTGATTATTCTTTTTAATTGCATGCACCAACCACTCTTCTTGTCTTGACTATTCTTTGTAACTTCATCATCAACCACTCTTATCCATTAATGTGACTTTTATCGATGTTCTTTTCATTGTTTTTTTTTCTTCCTCAATTTATGCTTCTTGTGTATCAGTGTATGTATGTGAACAAACAGAATGAATTTTTTATTTTTAGTATTTCTAATTAGTTTAGAATTTTTTTTGGATGAGTACTGATTTAGATTTAAAAGCATATAGAATTGAAAATGACAAAATATTTGGTTGAGTGGTTTTTCTTTTTCAGATTTCTGCATGGAACAAATGTGTTGAAAAATGAAATTGTATTTGATTTATGTTGGATGCATTATGTTAAAGATATTAGATTATTATATATATCATTTATGTTTTATTAGTATCATGAGCCCTTGCTCAAATATTTTAAATATAAGACGAAATGTGTAAGAATTAGAATTATGTGATAATTAATCACCTATTTTGATTTCTCTGTCTAATGATCGTGTATAAAAATATATTT
This sequence comes from Rehmannia glutinosa, assembly GCA_016081115.2. Classification (NCBI taxonomy): domain Eukaryota; kingdom Viridiplantae; phylum Streptophyta; class Magnoliopsida; order Lamiales; family Orobanchaceae; genus Rehmannia; species Rehmannia glutinosa. Next base: position 106,490 of record JABTTQ020002103.1, read on the forward strand.
TTTAAAATAAAAACAAATATAAGCCAAAGCTGTAGAGACTAATTTTGAAACATTGTACTTTTTTTTTTGAGTACAATGAGGGAATTTGGGGAGAGGACACACGCATTTGTATGGAATCAAATCCAGGTCAGTCACTCTTACAGCACATGTCTCAACCACTAGAGTACAAAGTTGATCCCTGAAACATTGTGCTTAAATTAACTCTGAATCATTGATTGGTTTTAGATCTAGCTAGTTGGTAAAACTAGAGCACTGTAGTTTTGAATTTTATTATTAAAAAAAATAACATTGTAACCACTCGAGTGTGTGGGCGTGTGTTTTGTATTGTCCGATGTGCGCATGTTTTGACTTTTGATCTTGAGACTTTAAGGGCTTATTGTTTATGTTTCCATGGTTCATTTCTAATTTTTGGAGTTGGAAATAAAATTTTTGAGAATTTATTAGTTTTTGTGTGGAAATTTGAATTATATTTGGATGAATGAATTGAAATGTATTTTATGTAGGGTTGAAAATGAGATTGTGTTTGGTTGAGTAGTTTTGAAATATTATTTTATGTATAAAATAATTGAAAAGTTGATAGTGGTGGGATCCACTTTCAATATTTTAATTTGAATATATAATATTATATTTGTAAGATTGTAGGTGGTGGGTCCCATTAGATAGATATAATTTAAAAATAGTAATATTTTAAGTAGATAAAGTTGATAATAGTGGGTCCCACATTTATAATTGGGTTAAAATATGAGAACAGTGATTGATGAGTGATGTAGGGTAGTATATAAGTTTGAGAATATAAATTATAGGTTTGAAATGTTGTTTTATGTGAAAAATAGAAAATGAAAATGATGAATTCCATTGAAAACTTTTATGGACAAATATGATTTTATTTCTATGAATAGTTGGAAAATGGAAATAGACTCTTGGAAACATAAACAAACAAGGCCTAAGAGTTGCATCTACGCACCCAACTAGATGTATAGTAGTTTTGGGGAGAATTTCATTATCGACCCAAATTAAGGAAATTTATTACTTTAAAACTCAAAATTTTAACTTTCTCAAACTAGGACCAAAATTTTCTTTTTTCTCAAATCACCCTTAATCCAAATTTTGGATTCTCAATTCATGTTTTATAACCTAAGAAAAAGGGAAAACATTGGAAAACATTAGGTAAAATATTAGGTAATCTCCACGTCCACCATAGTAAAAATTGAGAGTTGTTACGCGGAGAATTTGATATATGAAACTATAAAATTGAGTCATAGTTTAAATATCTTGTTTTTTTAGTAAATAAAAAATATTTTACTATTTTTTCATCAATTTAAGTTTATACATCTTGATATACGCATTGATGACATTAACCAAGATTGACAAGTATGATTAGGAAAACAAATGAGTGAAAGAACGAAAACGGGAAAAAAAGGGGATTTTTATGGCTGATGTGACAGATTACACTAACATTTTCCTTTCTATAAAGTTACAAAACCTGAAGTGAGAGCCCAAAATTTGGGGGAGGGCCCGATTTGAGAAAAAATAAAAATTGGGTGCCAATTTGAGAAAGTTAAAATTTTGGGCCTTAAGATGATGTATTTTCTTAAATTCTCCCATTATTTTTTTATGTTTTCAAGGGGAAGATGATAAATAGGATGTTTAGAAGTAGGGACTAGGGATTACAATTTTGGTCTGATCATCATTACCATAGTAACAAATCTTTAATTCAGGAATAATTGGTTAGTGCTTAAAATTCGTATTCCATGTATTATTCGGGATATTTTGAGAATAATTTGATAAAAATCTTGGTTACACGATAAAATTCGTCTATATAATATGCGATTAATTTGGGATATAGATAAAAATATTTAATTATTCTATAAAAAATATACATTTTAGTCGGAAGATTCTCAATAAATTATTTGTAAAAACTATATTATTTAATAAAAGTGTATTTAGATTGGAAAATAAATTAAAGTAGTATAGCTTTGTTGAAATTGGGACATATTCGGGAATAAAAAGCTTTATTAACGACAAAAGTTCGGAGATTATGTCACGTTATTATTTATGAAAGATATATACGGGATTTCAATGCCATATAAAAATATCGTACTTTCTCGAGTATTTTTTAAAAATTTGGAGAATTTTGTTACTATGAACCTACCTAACCCGCCTTGATCCTCCGAGTTTGGGTTGCCTCGTCCCGTGACCCGCAGCGAGGCGGAGCGAGCATGAGTATAATGTAATTCTTATGTGCTTAATATTTATATCTGATATATATATATATATATATTGATAATGACGATTTTTATAAATGATATGCATTAATAAAACAAAACACAACACAAGAAAATTATATATAAACTTATAAATTACAAGTTTATAATAATTTATTTTTCTTGTACTTTGTTCCTTTATATTTTGTTCCCTAGAGGGAATGGAATGAGATTTGAAACTGAGTTTACTAGCTAGTTGCACAATAATACGTCATTTGATCACAGGGGCTATATCTGAATTCCCAGCCAGATGTATTAATATAATGCTTTTGTCAATTAGCTACGTTCAATACAATAAAGAAAAATAAAAAAGTATATTAAAATTGTTAGCCATACGGTCCTTTGTGCATGCACTATGAAATATTAAAATTAGTAACATAAAATACATTAGAATGATTACTAGAGATTGTTATGCATGTGCCGGTTGGTATAGCCCAAGGGCCACTTAGTTTTGTCTTTATGACTGGGATGTTAATTTGGGAGTCCAGATGATCCTATTCAAATTTTTTATTTTACTTTATGTTTTATTGTATTGGATGAATGACATGTGTACAAACATCCATTCATACCTTAAACCTTAACATATTTCATATTATATTTTAATACACTGCGTTGATTTAACCAAGTAAATCAGTATACCTGAAGGCTCCCTTCGGGGTCACTTCGGGTATTTTTAGATAGGTGACCTGAAACAAGAACGCAAGTTAGGCTAGTCGGGGTGGCCCCGGCTAAGACCCTCCGATACTTAAGTCAGTTTGGGTCGTGAGGTTAGATGAAGTAAGAGTAGTGAAGTGATGAATGAACAGTAAAAACCTAACCTCTTGATAATTGTGCTGGACTTTTATAGTGGTGATTGTGTATGAACATATTGGTCCACGTGGCATCATCTGGAGAGCCTTTTCGTCAGAGGATCAATGGTGGGGAGGAGCTTGGGTCGAGTCGGTTTGGTCGGGTCGGCGGTTCGGATGAACCCGACCCGGGTGAACAGTCCCGCAGATCTTGGCTCCTTTAGTCAGCTTTTGGGCTTTTTTAAGGGTAAAGTGGTAAAATCACTTTATTGGTTTATCATTACTCCCCCAACTTCTTTTATTTTTTAAGTAAAAGAAGTTTTGATCTGGTTTGTTGAATTTGAAAGGCTTCGAATCTGAGCTGTCGATCTCTTGACTATTGAATTCTCCAAAGGTAATAAGTATTGACAAGGGGGTAGATTTTTATTTACCTTACCTCAGTGAAAATCAAGTTCGGTTCGCCCTAGGGTTTCTCTTCGACGTCGTGCGTCTCTCACTTGTCCTTTTCGTCGACTTCGTGATCGTTCTCTCTTTGTTTCTAGGTAGCTTCCTTCTTCCCCTAATGTCTTCTTCTAGTTCTTCTGGATCTGACTCAGGGTCGGGGTGGGGGTCGTCCTCTAGCTCATCCCATTCTAACTGTGACAGTGAGACAGATCTAGAGGTGTCTGCCCCTTGGGCTCTTATTAGATCCTCCGTAGACACTCATGAGATTTTCTCTATACGTAAAATATTTTTTATTCTAGACGATTATGAGATCGTGATCCCTGGTCCTGAAGATAGAATGGATAAGCCTCCTGCCCGATGCCTTGCTTTTCACGTAGTTAGCTTAGAGGCAGGGCTCAGGTTTCTCCTCTTGGACCATGTAGAAAACATTTTGATGGGTTTAGACGTTTGCCCCGCTCAGCTGGTACCTAACTCTTTTAGACATATCATTGGGTTCATCATCATTATGCGGTGTTTTAATGTGGACCCCACTTTTGTCCATTTTTGGTCTCTTTATTCCATGAGCTACTCTACCAAGACGGGTGAGGTTGGCTTTTTTTTTTATTTAACACCTAAGCCTCATTGTAAGTTGCTTGATAAGCCTCCTTCCTTTCTTGGGACTTGGAAGGATTCTTTTGTATATGTCCGACCTCCTTCGGATCGCCCATGGAGAGTATCCTCAATGTGGAGGATCGCTAGACCTCGACCCCGAGGCCTCGATCCTCCCTACTTGGGATGATATATTTGTTTCTCGTCGATTAACTAAGCGATGGTTCAAGGCATCCAAACGACCTACTGAGGATATACTCTCTATCGTGGGGCTTAACTCTGCGTCTCGAACGTCTGATCGAACTCTCGGTAATTATCTTCAAATTCTTACTTTTATTTCTCTTGCGTGTACTAATGCTAATGCTTCTTGTTCTCTATAGAGATGGCTATTCGTGCTTTTATAGTAGCAAGCAAATGAAGGCCCAACTTGCCAAGAAAGAAGGGCTTCCCAGGGCCCGTACTACCTCCTGCCTCACCCCCTCAAGTGTCTTCTACACCTGGGGTCACTACCTCCCTTCCTCGCTCTTCACTTCATGCTCCTACGTGCCTGGGGTCGGGTCATTGCCTGCGGAGGGGTCGGTTGCTATTTCTCCTTCAACAGATCCTACCCTACCCATCGACGTGGAAGGATCCCATCGCGGAGACAATGCCCTTAAACCTAGCTCGAGGCCTCTAGTCTTACCTCGTCCTTCGGGTTCTGGTGCTCCTTTGGGGAGCTTCGAGGAGATCATGGCGAGACTTCAAGAACGAGAGAAACTATTGGCTAATCTTCGGACAACTGAGAAGGGTGGGGTATCACGTCCTCCTATCGCGTTAGGTTCTCGGGTCATTCCCAATTGGAACATCACCACTGATAGCTCTGTTTTTCGCTCACCTACTGGGGAGACTCTTTTGAATTGTACAAGCATTGTCTACTCCCCCTGGATCAAATTGGGGTCCAAGGCTTTGGTATAACCCAGCTTGAAGAAGGCATTTCTCATAATGCTATGTGGTAAGCTTCTCTCGACTTTGACTTAATCCTTCTTTTTCATTATGTTTTATTTGATATGAAGCTAACCTTTTTTTTGTGTAGAATTTGGCCATGATTCACCAACTGGCTCTTCAGGCAGCCAATTATCAACACACCAATGGCTCGCTTGCGAGGAGCGTCTATCCAAGGTAGAACATGACCTGAGGACTTCACTTAGAGAAGATGTCAGGAGGGAGTTTGAGGCTTCCCTTCAAGATCGGGATCGCAAAATAAAAGGTTTGAAGGCCTCTTTACGCACCACCATGACTCAACTAGAGGATGGCAAGAAGGGTTTGGCCAATGCTAAGAGGGACTCCTTTTGAGGCTGGTAGGACCGTTGGGGTTCTAAAATACCAAAGCTCAGAAGATTTTAAAGCTAAGGTAAAGGAGGCTCTCATGCAAGCGGGGCTATCGATTTTGGGAAGTCGGCCGACTTTGGTGTTGCGGTTGCTAACTGTGCCGCATTATGAGCTCAATGGCTTCGTAAAATGCCAATTTTAGATTGCTAAGTTAAAGGGCTTTGTTCCAGGGTTCGATTTGACCCAGCTGACACCTTTGAAGGATGAGAACTTGGAGACCCTTTAGCACGACGATGAAAGCAAGATGGAAGAGAATGAGTACTTTTCTGGTGAAAGAGGAATAGGTGAAGACCTTGGTTCGCAGGAAGAGGCTAGCTTTTCACGCTCTAGCAGGGAGGGTGGAGGTGATGGGTCTCAGCCTGCACCACATTAACCACCTGCCCTAACCGTCTGCCTTACCCTTCATGTTTTATTTTTGTAACAAAATCGCCTGCCTTACGCTTCATGCTTTATTTTTGTAATAGAATATAATGTACTTTATCATCTTTCTTGTTAATGAAATCCTTTCGATCAGCGTCATTCTTTTGGTTCATTTTTTTCAGATAATATCCAATTGATCTTTTTCAGATTAAATTTATATTTTTTAGATGATATCCACTTAATTTTTTTCAGATTAATTTTATCTTTTTCAGATAAGTAGCCCATCAATCGTTTTCAGATTAATTTCAGCTTTTTCAGATAATATCCAATTAATCTTTTTCAGATTAATTTTATCTTTTTTAGATAAGTAGCTTATTAATCTTTTTCAGATTAATTTTCTTCTTTAGATGAAGATCTAGTGAACTCTTAGCCTTAGAATCATTTTCGGACTTGTGTAGGATTTACGTTCATTTCGTGTATCCTTCTCGCCTAGCCTCATGCCTCAAAACATTTGTGCTTGGTTTTATGACTCATTCGCATGAACCTCTTGCCTAGCCTCTCGCTTCATGCGTGTGCATGGTTTTGCACTTCTGGCTTCATGCTTCATTCGCATGAGCCTCTTGCCTAGCCTCACGCTTCATGTTTTTGCATGGGTTTATGCTTCACTGTACGTGAGCGTCTGGCCTAGCTTCATGCTTCATGTTCTTGCTTGGCTTCCCGCTTCGCTTCTCGTGACATCTTGCCTAGTCTAACGCTTCATATTTTTGTTTGGCTTTGCGTGAGCCTCTTGGTTTCGCGTGAGCATCTTGGCTCCGCATGAGCCTCTTGGTTTTGCGTGAGCATCTCGGCTCTGCGTGAGCCTCTTGCCCGGCCTTACGGGAGCCTCTTACTTGGCCTCCCACGAGCCTCTTGTCTGGCCTCACACGAGCTTCTTGGCTGACCTCCTATAATCGTCTTGCGTGACCTCAGGCGAGCCTCTTGCATGGCCTAAAAGGAGCCTCTTGTCCGGCGTGATGCTTCATGCTTGTGCTTCACCTCATGGCCTCCTGCGAGCCTCTTATCTAGTGTGATGCTTCATGCTTGTGCTTCACCTCACACTTCACATCACGTGAGCGTTTTGCCAGCTTCACACTCAAAAGTTTTGCTTAGCTTCACATGAGCATATGGTGGCTTCGCGTTTCACATCGCACTTTGCTTCTTGTAAGCATATGGTTAGCCTCACCATTCGCTTCGCGTAAGCATATAGTTAGCCTCTTGCTTCGCTTGGCGTAAGCATATGGCTAGCCTTGCATTTTGTTTTGCGTTAGTGTATGGTCGATCTCACGGTTCGCTTTTGCGTAAGCATATAGTTACTTTCGCTTTGCTTCGCGTAAGCATATGGATGGCTCTCTCTTCTTTCGCGTTAGCATGCTTTGCCCTCGTGCTTCGCCGTGTTAGCGTATAGCTAACTTCGAATTATCCTTGAGTTACTTTTTGGTCGTTTGACTTCACATCACGATCTTTCTCGCATTTACTCTTTATTTTGCGATCTTTCCGGATCATTTAACTTCACATTACGATTTTTTCGGGACAAGTTTTGCTTAATCGTCGTGATCTTTTTCAAATCATTTAACTTCATAACACGATCTTTCCTAGATCGTTTCCCCTTAATGTCGTGATCTTTTTCAAATCTATTCCGTTAATGACGTGATGTTTCTTAGATCATTTAGCTTCACGTCATGATCTTTCTCAGATCGCCTTCGCTTAATGTCATGATCTTTTTCAGATCGTTTAGCCTCATGTCACGATCTTTTTTAGATCGCTTCGCCTGATATCGTGATCTTTTTCAGATCGTTTAGCTTCACGTCATGATATTTTTTGATTGCTTCGCTTAATGTCGTGATCTTTTTCAGATCGTACTTCATTTTTATGTGAACCTTCTAGCATCGATTCATTTCACTTCATTGCTCGCTTCACTTCATAGTTCACTTCCTGTGCACCTCACTTCATGGTGCACTTCACTGTGCCCCCTCACGTCATGGTGCACTTCATTGTGCACCCCATTGATTTCATTTGATGAACTCTTATATTAATTTATTCTTCACCAAGCACCTCTAAATTCACTTTCACTTCAAGCTACACTTAGGTTATTGTCTTATGGCCTCCTCATTGCATTGTACTTACTCATTGATAAGTGATATTCAAGATCATTGAATTTGACTTCATCTTTAAAACGTGAAATGTGCATTCAAAGAAAATTTGCATTCAAATGCAAACTATTTATAATTTGAAACATGTTACTTACAATATAACGATGCTTCCACGTATGAACCTTTTAGGTTGTGCACACTATGAGGCTTCCAATTAGGATCCAACTTTCACACATGCTCTTGACACTAGGAATGCATATCCTTGACCTTCTTCATTTTTTTTTGAGGAATGCTTGGCCCTCTTTTCTTCTAGGTCGAGGTCGAGCTCCCTTGCCTTAGGGTCGTGCCTCTGACTTTTCAGATCGAGGTCAAGGTCTCGCACATTCATCGATATCATCTCTAGGTTCTCTCATGTGGGCTTGCTCCTTGCTGCCCTTCTTGGACTTTTGGCATATTCATCTATTCTTCATCTTTTGTAACCCTATGCTTCTTGGGAGTAGCATCTCGGGGTGGTGCTTCTTGGGAGTAGCATCTCGGGCAGCGTCTTGAGGTGGCACATCATTTCTCCTATTTTGGGATCAGACTTCACTTTTCGTCTAAGAGGTCACAAGCGCCTTCCCTTTTCCAATGCGCTCAACTTCTCATGGCACCCTCGGGTCTTCAACCTCTTGATGCTCATTTCTCATTTGCAATGAAGGTGAAGATACTGCAGACAATTTAAAAGACTTCATTCGCCCTCTTGGCGTCTTGATCACCATCCTTACTTCTCCTCACTTTCCCCAGACGGGCGCCAACCGATTTAACCAAGTAAATCAATATACAAAGCTCCCTTCGGGGTCGATCTTCGGGATCACTTCAGGTATTTTTAAATGGGTGACCTGAAACAAGAACGCACGTTAGGCTAGCCGAGGTGGCCCCTGGCTAAGGCCCTCCGATGCTTAAGTCAGTTCGGGTCATGAGGTTAGATGAAGTAAGAGTAGTGAAGTGATGAATGAACAGTAAAAACCTAACCTCTTGATAATTATGCCTGGCTTTTATAGTGGTGATTGTGTACGAATATATTGGTCCACGTGGCATCATCTCGAGAGCCTTTTCATCAGAGGATCAATGGTAGGGAGAGCTCGGGTCGAGTCGGGTCGGTGGTTCGGGTGAACCCGACACGGGTGAACAGTCTGCGGATCTTGGCTCCCTTAGTCACCTTTTAGGTTTTTTTAAGGGTAAGTGGTAGGTATTTCATTGAGAAAAGGTTACCTGAACCACGAACAAGCAAGCAATATTCAAGTTGTAAACCTGCAAATATTCTCAAGTATATTCAAGCAAATCCTCAAGCCTGAAACTCGAAGGAAATCGATCCAACACAAAGCTGTGAAGGAAAGACAACTTCGACCTGTTGAAGAGGAAACTTTTGAAGAATCAAAAGGGGTCTACCATCCAAGAAGGATCGTAGGAAGGTTCAAGGTCGAACCAATATCAAGTTATTGGAGGGCTTCGTGATCAAATCTAAGAGCTTGAGAAAGTGAGTCAAGTAAAAGCGCAGCTGCCTGTGAAGAAGCTGAGTCGGAAGAGAAGCCAGTTGTGTGACCAAGGCTGTCTCTAGACTGTTGACCACTTTGTAAACAGATCTTTTACATAGTGGATTCCTCCAGGAGTTGTAGAAGAGAGGATTAGAATAATTACCTCATCTTCGAACCTCTATAAAAATCAACTGTGTCATTTATTTTTCAGCACATTTATATTTCTGCATACTCACTTTATATCTGCTGATAAACTTATTTGCTATCCAACTGATTAATAACCAAGTTCTAAAATCAAGTGTTAAAACAAGTTTAAAACAAATCAAAGGGTGTTAAGTCTTCCACGATAAAACCAACACAACCAAGTTAAGGTTCAGTTAAACAATTTTGAGTTATTCTATCAACAACTTTATCGAGTCCGTTGAGTGGCTAACTCTGCTGAATAACCAACTTAGCTGTCCCTCAAGGACTCAGCTGTTTGTGTTAACTCTGTAAGATTTTAAAAAGACTAAAATTGAAAAGGTTGGTAAGGTTTATTCAACCCCCCCTCTAAACCTTACTTACACCCCTTGGGACCTACAAGTGGTATCGAGCGATTGGTTCATTGCATAGCCTTCTGACGGGTTCCGAACTAGATCTCTATCTTTTCAAAAAGGTTTCAAACACTTGTATTTTTCAAAATCTTTCATTTTTAGCAAAGTTATTACTATGGAAGCAAATTTGACACGCATTCATATGTTCATTGTTGAGGAATTTGATGACTGGAAAATTCATATACAGGCTCATCAATATGCTCTACACGATGAAATGTGGCTTGTGATAGAGGATGGGCCATGCAAATATTGAAAGTTAACACAATCAGAAGGAGAGAAGTGCAGTGAAGGAAAAAAGCTGCTTGAAGAAAGACCCCTGGTTGAAAAACCAAGGATCGAGTGGACAAATGATGATAGGAAAAGATACAAATTGGACAATGTGGCCAAGGATATACTCTACAAAACTTTGGACAAAGCAATGTTCAATAAAGTCAAATCCTCGCAAAACAACAAAAGAAATCAGGATAAACTAACTTTAATTTGTGAAGGATCGTGAGTAAATTAAAGAAAATAAATTATCAATTCTTTGTTTAAAAATTTGAAAATTTCAAAATGTTTGCAGGAGAATCTATGGATCCATTTGGATGCAAAATTCATTGAGATAACAAATGAGCTCTTGGAAAGGAATACACACAAAAAGAGATGTGTATGAAGATCTTAAGGAGCCTTCAAATTTGAATGGGAAATGAAGACTATGGCTTTAAGACATTCAATGGACCTCTCAAAAACATCCAATCATGAGCTATTCTCGGACCTCAAAGACTATGAGTTTGAGCCGAGAAGAAAAGATCAAGAGGAGACAGTTGTACCCAAGACAATTTTGCATTGATAGTCAAGGATGGAAAGAGAGTGAACCAAAAGAAGCCATAGACCAGAGAAAATTGCCTAATGGTTAAAAGATTCAACAAGTTCTTCAATAAGAACTATAAAGGAAACAAGGGTGAAACCTCCAGAGATATTCACTCCCTCTAAGTCAAGGAAGAAAGGCCACCCAAGAGAACTCGAGCATCAAAGGATTGAATATCGAGAGTCGATAACCCAAGGACAGAAAGAGCCGAGAACGTGTTGGAACCGCAGACAACCAGGATATTTTGTAGTTGATTGTTCCTATCCACCACCAACAAATATAGGAATGAAGAAGAAAGAAAGGTCCTCGAGAAAAAGAAGACAAGAAAAGAAGAAAGCCATGTTGGGCTGCCGAGACCGAGACACCTAAATCAAGAAGTAGCGGACTCAGAGAGAGTAGTGAAGCCGACTACACAAGTGATTCTCGAAGAAGAAGCCATGATCTCGTCTTATGGCTAAAGAACAAGATCAACAGGACCAAGAAAATGAGGTACACTCTAACTCATCTCATTCGATTCGTGTGATAGTGATTGTGATACACACACTTCATCACCCACCGATCTTTATGATTCATTAGGCAAAATGATGAAAGACGCCTTGAGCACATCAAATCCTCACACACACTTCTAAATGAGGAAAAAAAAAAGCCACTCAAAGGCCAAACCTCACGGTGACTAAGGAGTGAGTACTCTAAGTCACATAGTTGATGAGAACACAGAGTCAAGGTGAAAATGGTAAACTATCACAGAGATAGTCTGGCCAGAGAAAAGAGAGAAAATGATCTTAAAAATGTGATTGCCTCATTTACAAAGGCATTCAAATCATTGGATGATCTTATCATGAGTCAAAAAGAATGTGGAGATAAGAAAGGCATATGATTTAATTCCTTTGTGCACGATCAATCTCCTAGAGTGATTTTGGAAAAAGGATCTTCAAGTAATGAAGCATCTCAAAAATCCAAAACACCAAATGTTGCACCCACATTCACTCCTAAACACAATCACAAACAAACTGGCCTTGGATACAAAGGAAAAGGAAAACATAAAAGTTGAGTATCTTTGAGAGGACAATGAGAAGAAATCTAGCCAAGTTCTCAAAGAAACTCTAAATAGAAAGTACTCTGTGAAGAACAAACAGAGCTACCAAAACCCCAGGAAGTTTCATCAGGAGAAACACACATGTTGGAAATGGTAGAAACTACCCAAGCCAAGCTGATTAGAACAATGTGAAATATCAGCAAAGACCAATGGATTACAAGCCTAGATGGCAAAGACCTAAACCTCATCAAAGGTCATTCCAAAGGCAAAAGAGTTATTATCAGCACACATATGCACCCAGACACTACACTCAGAAATATCACAACTACCCAAAGAAGGCAATTGCTAAAACACACACACACAGGCATACAAACAAAAGAGATAGTTGTATGAACCTAAAGCCCCAAGCAATTTGCTAATGTGCACTATGATTATGTCACGATAGCGGCAACCTCTTAGAGTCAAATCATTTGGCTATAGGTTGGTTGGATCATCTTACAACACTAACCCCTCGGGACCAGGCAAGTATGGGTACCTAAAACTTATTTCCTTGATTGCGAGGTTCAAGGAACAGCGAGTGCCAAGGAACCTGGTATATGGATAGTGGTTGTTCGGACATATGACGGGGGAACAAGAAAAACCTGTCAAGATTCAAGGAGATTAGAGGTGCAAAAGTCATATTTGGAGGAAATGAAGCTCCGGGAAATCAAAGGCACAGGATCCATCAAGAAAATCGATTGGAAATCACGGATGTTGCATATGTTGAAGGCCTCAACTTCAACTGTTCAGCATCACCAACTCGCGTGACAAGGCGGTTACAATGTTGGATTCAATATGGGAGTGTGCCGGATCAAAGATCTTTGAATCAAATGAAATAGTCTTGCTGCAAGGATCAAGACGCAGAAGAATATGTATGTGGTAGATTGGTCTCTTTGCTACACCAAGCACTTGTCCGTTAGCAAAGAGTACGGCCCGAATCAAGTTGGTCAGGGCATAAGAAGCCGAGTCATCTGAATTTCAAGACAATCAACAAGCTTGCAAGCAATCATCTTGTGGAAGGGTTTCCCGGATTTCGGTGACAAGAAGGAAAGTGTATGTGACGCATGCCGGATGGGAAAGTAAATCAAATCTTCATTTGAGGATAAGCTCAGTCCTTCTTCAACAAAGATATTGCATCTGTTGCATATGGATGTATTTGGTCCTATTGAACAAACCAAAGATAAGTGGAAAGAAATACACCTTAGTGGTGGTGGATGATTATTCAAGATATACATGGACAATCTTCATGTGCAAAAAGAAGGAACCTTGCGAAGTTACCTCGATTGATGAAAAGAGTTCAAAATGAAAAGAGCCAAACCATTATCACAGAAGAAGAACTTCACAAAAGAATGTATTAGCCGAAAGAAGGAACAAACTCTCAAGGAAGTGCAAGAACCATGTTAATTGTTTAAAAGTTGGATTGCCTAAGAGATTTCGGGGTCAAGCCATTAACACAACATGCTATACTCAAAATAGATACATGATTAACAGCAATTAACCAAGACTCCCTATGAAACTGGACAGGAAAAAGCCAAATGTTGGGTATTTCAAGATATTCGGATGTAAATGATTCATCCACAACAATAGCAAAGATAATTTGAAGGCTTTTGATGTTAAACGATGAAGGTATCTTTATAGGATACTCGGTGAGAGCAAAGCCTATAGAGTCTTGAACAAGAGGACTATGGTGTGAGAAAAGTCTATCCATGTGGTTTTTAATGAACCTAATGTGAGTGGAGAAGACATTGAAGAGTTAGCCGATGTTTGAATCACCCAACTATGCGAGGAAGAGTCCCTATGTTGAAGTCAAGCAAGAGCAATCAACCAAGATGAAGATGAGATAGTCAATCTCAAATACAAATGAAAGTCAACGATTGAATGAAGATGAAAGAGCTATTCAAAGATAACATAGTCTGCGAGACTCAATTTGAACCCGGTGACTTACTCCAACCTCGATGTGAGATGGCCGAGAGACCATCCACCAGAGTTAGTTATTAGAGATGTTAGAGATGGTGTAAGAACCAGGATCCGAGCTCAAAGAAGAATCAATGTTCACTTGTTTTATTTCCCAAATAGAGCCAAAAGATGTGTCTCAAGCGTTGGATGACACACATTGGATTCAAGCCATGCAAGAAGAGTTGAATCGACCTTGAAAGAAATAAAGTATGGGAATTGGTGCAGAGACCAACTCATCAAAATGTTATTGGCACAAAATGGGTTTTTGAAACAAGATGAATGAGGAACGATCCGTGGTAAGAAACAAAGCAAGATTAGCGACCAAAGGGTATTGCAAGAAGAGGGAATAGATTTTGATGAAACATTTGCTCATGTTGCAAGATTAGAAACAATAAGGATGTTTCTTGCCTATGTCGCACATAAGAACTTCACCGTATATCAAATGGATGTGAAGAGTGCATTTCTAAACGGATTAGAGGAAGAAGTCTATGTTGAGCAACCTCCGTGCTTTGAGCGTAAGACTATTGGAGATAAGGTGTACAAGCTCAAGAAAGCATTTTATGGATTGAAACAGCACCAAGAGCATGGTATGATACATTGTCTCAATTTCTAATCGGCAATGGATTCACCAAAGGCAAAGTGGACAGACAAGATGGAGAGAGTATCCGCTTGTTCAAATATATGTGGTTGACATCATTTTTGGATCCACAAACAAAGAGCTGTGTGATAAGTTCTCAAAACTCATGCAAGGCTGATTTGAAATGAGCATGATAGGAGAGCTGACTTTCTTCCTAGGACTTCAAGTCAAGCAATTAAAGGATAGAACTTTCATAAGTCAAACAAAGTACACCAGAGATTTAATGAAGAAATTTGGTATGGAAGAGAAGTCTTCTGTGAAAATACCAATGAACACATCAGTCAAGATGGACATGGATGCAGATGGCAAGGTTGTAGATCAAACCAGATATAGAGAACTTATTGGATCATTCCTCTACTTAACAACCAGCAGGCCAGACATCACCTTTGGAGTAGGTGTATATGCAAGATTTCAATCTGCACCAAAAGAGAGCCACATGACTACAGTTAAGAGAATCCTAAGGTATTTGAAGGGATGCCAGGAAGTTGGCTTATGGTATCCAAAAGAAGGTGGATTCAAGCTTATTGGTTATTCAGACTCTGACTATGTTGGATGCAGAGTTGACAGGAAAAGTACCTCTGGTACATGTCAAATGCTTGGAAATAGATTGGTTTCTGGTTTAGCAAGAAACAAAACTCAATAGCACATCCACACCAAAGCAGTACATAGTTGCGGGCAAATTTGTTGTGCCCAAGTCTTATGGATGAGACAAAAGCTGAGAGATTATGAGATTGAAGAAAAAGAAATTCCAATTATGTGTGATAACACAAGTGCTATTGCAATCACTCAGAATCCTATGTTGCATTCAAGAACAAAGCACATTGATGTCAGGTATCATTTTATAAGAGATCATGTTGAAAAGAAATAAATCACTTTGGAATATATCTCAACTGATAAGCAGTTAGCTGACATATTCACTTTGAAGAGCTTAAGCATGAGCTAGGGTTAATTGAGCTAAGTTAACACTCAGAAGACTCAATCAGCAGAGATGAAAGATGAGAAGATGGAAATTGAACAAGTTTCACGAATTAGCCATGTGAAACAACTATGTCGGAAAATCAGCTGTATCGAGTTAGCTGACAGCTGAGTCACTTAATGAAAAGAGAGAAGCAGAGTTAAGTAACTTTGGATATGAGCTGAGTCATTTATGAGCTAAGTGACAAAAGCGCAGTCATTTTTAATGAGCGGGAATGTTTTTAAGGATGACATCAAAGATAATAATGACGGTGTTCACTTGGTTTTATACCATTGATTTGGGCTTCCTAGACTTGAGTTTTGTGTTGTTTTTGAGTATTTTGAGTCATTTTTGTTATATCTCATAGGTTAGACATTAATTCCCATTGTTTCGCGTCATTTGAGTGGTCAATACATTTTGAGGGCTAATTATATTGAGTTTATAGTCATATTAACGAATCATGCATCAAACGAAGTATGAAGAGATCAAACAACGAGAGATTGATTTGAAGAAACGTCCAAATGCGTCTGAAATTTTCATCACTGGCAGGGTTTTGTATTTGGGCCATAACTCTCTCTAAAAAATTGATATTGAGATGATTCACGTAGCTATGGAAAGATAAGAGATAGGGCTACAACTTTGATGAAGGGCGCAAAAGCAAATTCGGACATTTGGTGGACGAAACAACCGGGTGAGCGCTGCAGCGCCCGTCGATGGACGCTACAGCGCCCGGTACAGATGAAACCGTGGCCAACTTTTGGTTGGGCGTTGCAGCGCCCAACGCCCGGCGCTGCAGCGCTCGGGCGGGATTTTTTGCACACTGATGTGTTGGGCATCATAGAAGCGCTCATCCGGCGCCATAGCCGCGCCTCGGGACGGAAATTCCTATGCTAGCCTACCTTTTTCTTGGATTTTTGTGGGGCTATAAATAGAGACATTGGGGCGTGAATTGAGGCATCTTGGACCCTTGGGAAGACAAGAAAACAACTACAAGACAAGGAAGAAGGCTTGGGAGATCTTGGGAAGAGCTTGGAGAAGACGATTGGAGGCTTCTATCATCTAGAAATAGAGAAGATCTCTCAACTCTTGTTCTTATTTTGTTGCTTTCTTCATATCTTGTAAGATGTATTGTTGTATTCTTATGGATTCATTTTCTTCAATCATGAGCTAAACTCTATAATTCTAGAGGATGATGTAATCTATGTTTGAACTTATGTTTTGAGATTGTGGTTTGTCAATCTAGATCTATCAATTTATTTGTGCTATTTGGATCTATCGCTTTCTAAATTACTTGATCAATAATTTAGAGTGTTTGGTGTATTTGATTTGACACTTGAGAGAGGTGATTGAATACATGACCTTGAAATAGCATAACCTAGAATTTCATAGAATTGAGAGATTTGTGAATCCTTTGAAGTCTTTTATCAAGATTCATAGTTTTTATTGAGATGTCAATTGGTGATTTTTATAGAGATATTGATTTCCCAATTGAGATCTAAAATCATTGGCACTCGAGAGAGGAAATGATTATTGTAGAAATCTTGACTTATAAATTGGTAATTGATGATTGATAAACCATATTGATAACATAAGGGATAACTAGATTCACCACACCGTAGAATTCATTTAATCATTTGGATAAACTCATTTTTATTTTTCCTATTCTTAATTTATTTTTATTATTCTAGTATATTAAACTCCATCAACTATTGAATTTCTAAATAAAATTGGGCTACTATATTACAAAGATTTAGCAATAATTCGATAATTATTCCATGTGGATACAACAACCTTACTTTCACTATATTAAAACTTGACACCGTAGACTTGCGGTTAGAAATATCTCTAACAAGTTTTTTGCGCATGCTGTTTCGGGGAATAATTCATCTTATTTAGCAAATATTATTACTTAGTAGTTTTACTTTAATTTATATTGGTTCTTGTTACAATAGGGTTATTGCCATTTTTGTATTTTCTTGTTGATGAAAATAAATAAAAGTGCTAATTTAATCTTATTTGATCCAGAAATTGAAAGAACACTTCGAAAGATTAGAGTCGCACGAATAATCGAATTCGCAAAAATTGCAGAAACAGAAAGAGGAAAATCGCATACCCATTATTGCACCACCGAGAGGGCCATTCGGGACTATTTTCGACCAACAACGAACCAAAATTATTCAGGCATTGTTCGCCAACCAATCAATGCGAACAATTTTGAATTAAAACCACCCTGATAAACATGGTACAGCAAAACCAGTTTGGAGGAAGTGCCGTTGACGACCCTAGTGCTCATTTAGCTGTTTTTCTCGAGATTTGTGACACTATAAAAATGAATGGGGTTCCCGATGAAGCTATTCGGTTGAGGCTATTTCCGTTTTCACTGCGTGATAAAGCTGACAACGGCTTCAAACCTTCCCACCGGGAAGATCACTAGTCGGGATGATCTCACCAAAAATTCATGGCAAAATTCTTTCCACCTAGCAAGACACTTCAACTGAAGAGTGAGATTGCTCAATTTCATCAAATCGACTTTGAATCACTCTACGAAGCTTGGGAGCGATTCAAAGAATTATTGAGGAGGTGTCCACAACACGGGTACGCAGATTGGCAAAAAGTTCAGTATTTCTACAATGGTATGAATGGGCATTCGAGAACTATTATAGATGCCGCACGGGAGGTACATTGATGGCTAAAACTCCAAGTGAAGCCATGCTTTTACTAGAAGAAATGGTCGCCAATAGTTATCAATGGCCTTCCGAGAGATCTACGCCAAGAAAAGTTGTCTGTGTTCTTGAACTTGATATTATGTCCGCATTAGCTTCTCAAATTTCCGCATTGTCAAAGCAACTTGCCACCCTCAATTCTAGTGGAAAACAACAAACAGAGGTTGTTATGGAGACAAGTCAAGAGACGATGAAGCCCGACATAGAGCAAGACAATTATGTGAATAATATGGGTTTCAATAATAGATGAAATCAATTGCCAACACATTATCATCCGGACTTCGAATCATGAAAATTTCTCATATAGCAATACGAGAAATGTGTTGCAACCATCTCGGGATTTCAAACTCAGCAAGTGCGAGTACACAGTGGGAGAAAACAAGTCGCCCTTGGAAGAATTACTGGCACATTTATTGTAGAAACCCGAGCTTGGATGAACAAGAGTGATGCTAACATGGACAAGCTTGGCTCGAGAGTTACAACAATAGAAGGTCACATCAACTCCTTGGGGACACAAGTAGGGCAGTTACAACAACAGTGAATTCATTACAGAGAGAGGGAAATTTACGAGTGATACATAGTTAATCCGAGGGAGCATTGCAATGCAATTTATAAAGAATGAGGCAGTAATTCGGCTTTGCACCCTAACAATTGCCCATTTATGCGAAAGGAGTGGAATCCAAGGAAATGAAGTTTGAAGAGTTTGAGATCACACTGACAGAGGAAAGTAGTGCAATAGGCAAGAGAAAACTACCTCGTAAAATGAAGGATCCAGGAGTTTTAATATTCCTTGTACTATTGGAGGAGCTTTCTTTGAAAAGCCACTTTGTGATCTTGGTTCAAGTGTAAATCTTATCTCTCTTTCGGTTACAAGGTTTGGGCTTGGGGAGTGAAACCTTCTAATATCACATTGCAATTTTCGATCGATCCATCTCATAACCTTGGGGAATTATTGAAGATGTGCTAGTAAAAGTTGATAAATTCATTTTCCCCGGATTTTGTGGTGTTGGACATGGAGGAGGATCAGAATATACCATATTTTTTGGTTGGTCATTTCTAGCTACGTCAAGAGAGCATTGATTGACGTAGAAATGGAGAGTTGATCTGCAGTGAATAAGAAAGAAGTCGTGTTCACCATTCTTCCAACTAAGAGACTTAAATTTGAATCAAATGATGGTTATCGATAGATGGGCATAGGTCAAGATATTGGTGGTGGAAGTATCTAAGGAAACGAGATAACGTTCCTATTGGAGATCCAACTTGAGGACAATCGACAAAGTCTGGTTGAAGACAGAACTTAGCGCTTCGGGAGGCAAAACCCAAGTGATTTTTCTTATTTTTTCCAGTTGCTTATTTTGTTTGATTTTATTTTATTTGATTTTTAATTGCAAAAAAAAATGGCACTATATTTTCCACTTGGGTGCATTGTGTACGTATTTTTAACTTTCGAGTTCTCACCCATAATCAATTTCATGGCTCCACAAGTTTTGTCTTCTTGTCTACCTTGCAAGGTTACATAGATGCGAAACCAAAAAAAGATCGGGCCGAGGTGAAGGGGACAAACAAGACCACACCTCGGAGGCATGCAACACCCACGAGCTTGTGCGCTAGGATGCATAGTGAGCTTATACGGAATACCTCATGCACGTGTTGGTACCACATATCTTTGATATGAGATTTTACCTCGACTACCAGGAAAGTCCTTTTTCCACCTCTTCATCGGGGACAATGTCGCTTGAGCTTGGGGTGTAGTCTGTTTTTTGATCATCGAGTAGCCTTGAGTATAAAAATAGTTGAGTTGTCATTTGTAAAACCGTGAAACCGCATGACTAAGTTAATTTGTCGAATATGAGTTGAATCTGAAGAGAGCATGTGTTTCAATTGTGATCTATTCTTCTTTCCATTGATTCCATCTATGTGCTTAACCCATTGATTTATTTGAGGATGATTTATGCAATTGAGTATTTCTTGTATGATCCCACCGGATTTTTAGAACTTGTTTGATCACTAGTGGGGCGAAATCTTAGTGAAGAATAACACTAAGGAAATGATTTAAAGCCATCTTTGAGCAAGCTAGAGCCAAAAATGCCTACCTTTTATTATATACTCTCACTAGTGTCCCTTTGAGCCTCGTTAAACCCGTTCTTGGCAACCAATCTTTTACCTTGAGCCTACATGTGAAAATCGTTATTACCCATCACTCATACACACAAAGTATAGAAGAATGTTGAAGGTTGAGGAGGGTATGATAAGTAAAGATTATGTTATTTGCATGGAGTTGCCCTGGAAAAAAATTGAAACCCCATGTGTTAAAATATGCAAAAGAATAAGTTTGGGGTTTCAAAAAAAATAATAAAATTGAGGCTCATAAAGGAGAACAATTGAAAATTCAACAAAAGTGAAGGTAGCAATTTTGTTTGGCTATTGGTGATTTGATGTGATAATTGTGTGTTTGGGTGAGTTGATCCACTTAATCCTATATTTTCCTACCTTACCCTAAGCCCACATTACAAGCTTTGAAAGTCCTATTGATCCTTGTGTTACATTAGCCTACATTAGCGGATATTAGTGAATGAAGCTTATGGAATAGGTGAAGATTTCATCCGGATATTTAGAAAGCGGTCATTTTGATAATACTTGATTGCGTGAATCTATTTGAATAATGTAAACAGAGTTGGTTTGTACATTCACACTTTTGATCACAATGTTAAAACGCATGTTTGATTGGAAGTCAAACGAGTATTGAGACAAATGATATCAGTTGTGAAGTTTTGCGCTTTGTTTGTATTGTTGTGTCATGTATTTTTCATTTTAGAGTTGTAATTGCTTGAGGACAAGCAATATTCTAAGTTTGGGGGTATTTGTTCACTTGGTTTTATACCATTGATTTGGGCTTCCTGATTTGAGTTTTGGTTGTTTTTTGAGTATTTTGAGTCATTTTTGTTATATCTCATAAAGTTAGACATTAATTCCCATTGTTTCAAGTCATTTGAGTGGTCAATCCATTTTGAGGGCCAATTATATTGAGTTTATAGTCATATTAACAAATCACGATCAAACGGTATGAAGAGATCAAACAACGAGATTGATTTGAAGAAACGCCCAAATGCGCTCCGAAATATCCACCACCGGCAGTGGTTTCGATTTGGGCCATAACTCTCTATTCAAATTTGATATCGAGATGATTCACGGCTATGGAAAGATAAGAGATAGGGCTACAACTTTGATGAAGGGCGCAAAAGCAAATTCGACATTTCGTGGACGAAATCAAAGCGCAGCCGCCTCCTGCAATGTATGAAATTGTGGCTAACTTTTGGTTACGCCGCACGCTTAACGCCCAGCCGCAGCACTGGGCGGGATTTTTATGACCGATGTGTTGGCGCGCCAGTTGCCATCCTTTAGCCAGCAGCCTCCCGGACGGAAATTCCTATGCTAGCCTACCTTTTTCGATTTTGTGGGGCTATAAAATAGAGACATTGGGGCGTGAATCGAGGCATCTGGGCCTCGGGAAGACAAGAAAACAGCTACAAGACAAGGAAGAAGGCTTGGGAGATCTTGGGAAGAGCTTGAGAAGAAGATTGGAGGTTTTTATCATCTAGAAATAGAGAAGATCTCTCAACTCTTATTCTTATTTTGTCGCTTTCTTCATATCTTGTAAGATGTATTGTTGTATTCTTACGGATTCATTTTCTTCAATCATGAGCCAAACTCTATAATTCAGAGGGATGATGTAATCTATGTTTGAACTTATGTTTTGAGATTGTGGTTTGTCAATCTAGATCTATCAATTTATTTGTGCTATTTGATCTATTGCTTCTAAATTACTTGATCAATAATTTAGAGTGTTTGGTGTATTTGATTTGACACTTGAGAGAGGTAATTGAATACATGACCTTGAAATAGCATAACCTAGATTTCATAGAATTGAGAGATTTGTGAATCCTTTGAAGTCTTTTATTAAGATTCATAGTTTTTATTGAGATGTCAATTGGTGATTTTTTATAGAGATATTGATTTCCCAATTGAGATCTAAAATCATTTGGCACTCAAGAGGAAATGATTATTGTTGAAATCTTGACTTATAATTGGTAATTGATGATTGATAAACCATATTGATAACATAAGGGATAACTAGATTCATCACACCTCTAGAATTCATTTAATTATTGGATAAACTCATTTTTATTTTTCATATTCTTAATTTATTTTTATTATTCTAAGATATTAAACTCCATCAACTATCAATTTCTAAATAAAGTTGGGCTACTATATTATAGTACTTAGAATAATTCGATAATTATTCCTCGTGGATACGACAACCTTACATTCACTATATTAAAACTTGACACCGTAGACTTGCGATTAGAAATATCTCTAACAGACGTGGGTATAAAAAAAGTCGCAAGAAGCATATGATTGGATATAAATGTTGCCGCATTAAATGCGAGAAATTAAATGCGGTTTGACGCAAGCAATCAACCGTTGATCTCGATCAAAATTTTAAAATCAAGACATGTCCTTTCATAACCCTTATATATTCATTTTTCCGCCTATCTCTCTCTCTCTCTCTCATTCAAACTGTTCATCTTCAAGCAAAAAGAAAGCAAGCTATTTTTCGAAAAACCCTAAGTTGTCATCAAGCAAGTTCGTCAAGTTTTAATCGGGTGAAAATCTCAAAATGGCACCTAAGTTTGATTTCATTAAGTTTATCGAATCAAATCCACTCAGATCGCTGGATTTGAAAGGTATGGTAAAGCAGGTTAGATGAAACCCTAGTTAAGAAGATTGTTGAGATGCTAGAAAAGTCGTCCAAGCTGCTTTTCTCGACTTTGGAATACCGCATACCTATCTCGAGGAGGTAGCGTAGTTCTATGTTAATGCGGAAGTGCGGTGACGCGAAGGAATCAAGTATTCTCGCCCACCGCAAGGACATAATGATAAATGCTAAAGACCTTGCGAGCAATCGCTTGTTGCCGCCTCAAGGCATGAAAGAGATTAATGAAGTCGATGTTGATTTTCGCTATCGCATGGAAATAGATAGCCAAACCGGTACTACGTGGTCTACACAACCGAAGAAGTTCGTCAAGGATTTACTATCATAAATTGATGGATGTCGCTCTCCAAATGTGTAGACATGAAGTTTGGAAGCTTTAATCGATTTGTCCGACTAAGTCGATCGTCATGGTCGCGATCATGCAGGCAAGAAAGTAAACCGGGCCGAGTTCGTATACAAGCAGATCGCCTCAATGTGATGAATAAGTCATTCAAGGAAGACGAATCCTTTGGAGGATCTTCGATATGGCCTCGTGATTGGCCACTTGATGGAAGTGAAGGGCATTCCCCTTCGACACGGAAAACCCTTCCATGTCAATAAGAAGATGTCCAGGGTGAACCTCTGTGAGCCCGCAGGAGAGCTTATGCGGGGAAGGCGCGAAACCAATGAGGGGGAATCACCAACTTGAGGACACAACCGCAACTCCCCACCCAAGAAGAAAGTCCCTGGCAAAACAAGGGAAAGATAGCTCCAAAGAAGAAAGTCCAAGAAAAGGATGCACCGCCTCGCCGAGTCGCCGCCCGAGACCAGTCTCCGCTCCGCATACCCGAAAGTTGAAAAGGAACCCCAAATCCCTTATCCAAAGCCATACGAAAGAAGAGGATCGCCAAGTCAAGGAAGGCACTCTCTCAAGAAGGATGCCCTTTGACCCCGCCGCCAAAGATTCAAAAGAAGAAGTAGAACCGTAAGTCCCTCCTGTTCCGGACCCAAAGAAGAATTTTCAAACAATCGAGCTTGAAATGATAGTTGAATCGCCACTCACCGGAGAAAGCATCCGAGACCGCTAAAACTCGTGAAGTGCTCTCCTGGTTATTGATGAATCTCGACAAGGTCATCAAGAGAGTCCTTTGAAGACTCCGCCGCCGTCAGACAAAGGAAGCAAATCAGCAGATACAACCGTACATCCTATTGAAAAGGTTGTCTCTCCACCGCCACCGATGCTAACAAGGAGATGAGCAGCAGAGTATCTTGCCTTTAATCCCAGAAAACGAAGGACAAGAAGAAGATGATAACGATGATGTAATCATGTACTCTCCGGTATATCCAGACATTCAACGCCGTCTCAGGGAATGGAGAGCATGGAAACTTGATCACTCAAGGGTGGAGTTTGCTCACCCGAGTATATCGAATAAAGAAGAGGAATTCACAATTTCGGTGTTGCCACGGACGTCGGGCTCTTGATGAAGAAAATTGCATGGACATTCTTCGAATCATCAAGGAAGAAGAGAAAGAAAAGGCAATTTGAAGCTCGTGTCCTAGAAAAGGCCAAGATGTGAATTCACAAACTCTCCATCTCACACTCATACACATCTAGACATATACTCGTGAGAGTGATGAGGAACCCATTGTCGCAGCAGAGAAGTTAGACATGCAAAGAAGCAATAAGAGAATCCATGCAATTTGCATGAGCAACAATTATTTGAAGGACCAGAGAGTCGTCTCAATCTCTCCTCGTAGATCGACCTTTTGGGAGAAGTGCAACAAATTGCCACGACATCATTGTATACGCCCCGTCTTTGAGGACGGGTCCAAGGAATTGGTAATGAAACCGGGACTTGGGCACCAAGTTGAGCCAACCCTGGAAGGTGTTTTACCATCTCCGCCCCCGGCCGCAATGAGCATTCAAAAGAAAAAGCCGTGAGTCGGGAGCAGAGTGACCCCATTATCACCACTCACGCGGTGTGCCAACCGAGTGGGGAAACTTTCCACTACAAACAGGTCGGAGGATGTCGCAGAAGACTCTAACTTGAAGCAAGGAGGTGAAGTGGAAACCGAGAAACAACCACAACAGAGTGACATCGACAAAGCTCGGATAGTTAGTCTGCCCCAACCGAAATGTCGGCTTGCTTTAAGGTCGATGACACTGTTTTTACAATGAGACATGGGATGGAGATGCCCGTGTGAGTTAACACTGGTGATGAAAGTGCAATCCTAGGGGTTGAGACTCCTATGGATGCCATGGTCCAAGACCCTAAGACAATCCGAAACTGCCAAGAGAATATTGAAGTGCCTCATCATAGCTTGAGACCGGCCGAGGTAGTGGAAGGCTTGGGGAGGTTGAGACTTCGGTAAAGCTCAAGAGACACGTAACATTTCTCCCTGCTCAAAGCATCAAAAGAAAGAGGAAATAAGTGCACTTCATGACTCCCAGGAGAACCTCGATACTTCCGGGGTCCGAAGACGAAGATGTGTCCACTCCTATTGCAGATCGAAAGGACTCACCGAGGATGTTCTCAAGACTACGAGCCAACCAAGTGATAAAAGCCCAGGTTGTAAATTTCACTTTGATGATGAGCCAACTCGCAAATCTCATCATCATCCGATGACGCCGATGAGACACAGAGGATCCAAGAATTCATTTAGAGAAATCCATCGAGACCAAGAAGGTTCGTTAAGACAAGTGAGGCTCGATCAATCGGGCAACACATTCCACAAGCCTCAAAAACCGAGTCGCCACGCAGCTCCCACAACATGGCAAAGAAGAACGACTCCACCAAAGACCATCACAAAGCTCCCATAGGTGTGACAGATCGGGTGAGAAACCACTACAACCGAGATCAATCAAGCCGAGACATCATAAGCACAAACCGCACGCACCGGCCCTATATGTGCGATGATGCCTTTGAACAAGTGTTTTTTTTTTCTATAAACTTGCCTCGAGCTAGAGGAAAAGACCGCTAAAGAGCAACGATGATTCACTGCAGATGAGAAGATCCGTAATCCCTACCGATTCCATAGTACCACAGACTTTAACTCGATGCGGAATGGCCATAGAACTAAATCGGGAGACAATGAGTTTTGTGAAGTCTTCAAGAAAATCTGTGAAGATATTGAGAAGATCGAACGACACCAAGCCTCCCTAGACTTAAGTGCTAGACAATAGAGATGCCATCCTCACAAAGCAGATTAAGAGGATAGTGGTACGAATCGGGAGTGGTCTCACAAAGAAAGTGCCATGCGATTCGAGCAAGTTCGCTATTTCAAGGCACTATATAATAAAATGCTTGTCCGGGAGCGCCGACAACACTTTGATCGTGCACAAAATGCAGAATACATAAAGGTTGCATGAATCTCACAAGACCGAATGGAGCTACCGAGACAATTTCAAAGCAAAAGAAATTCTCGCGACTTGAGAGCGCTATGAATGATAAATTCAGCTTCTTTTCATGGCTGAGATGAAGCTAGTGAGTACCGAGTCCAAGGCAAACTCGCTCGATTTGTAAAGCATATGCCTCACCGACTCCAAACAACACTCTGGCCTTTACAAAGACTAGACTTCATGCTCGCATGTATGTTCCCCCTGGTTCCTCTTTCCTTTGATGATGCCAAAAAGGAGAAGAGGATTCCCTAAAGAAGTTGAAAAAGAGAAGTCCAAGGAATCAAGTTGAGATGAAAGGAAAACAGTGTGGGGAACGCCGACAGATTTAACCGATGTTAGCCGAAACCCCCAGAAGGTCAAGTCACACTCTCCATCACGAGCAAACTTCCCGTAACCCTACCAATGGGACACTGCTGCTGTGCACAATAAAGCGTAGAAGGAAGATCATCGAGCAGATTGAGGAGTTCTTCAAAAAAGGAAGCTCACGCTCAAAAGATCTTACAACAAAGATGGGTGGACTCCTCACCAATTAAGCAAAGCTCTAATTGACCCTCCCAAAGTGAATTAATGCAAAGATGTTGGATCTCGAGCTTAGATCCATGGAAGAATTCAAAACACTAGAAGTCAAGGCTACTCTTGGACCTGCCTCTAACCAAAGTACGGGATCTCTATCGGGAAAAAGGATCGACGTGCAAGACAAGTGAGAAACATCAAAGCTCTAGCAAACACTCACCGGAAAATCCAAAGCTCCTCGTGGCAAGACACTCTCGCAGAAAGAGGATCCGAGTCAAAAAAGAGCGTAAAAAGGACATTGTGTATGGGACTAGAGCACAATCATTTCGCGAATTTAGAAGATCAACGCAAAATTGAAGAAGCTAAAAGAAGAATGGCGAGAAAGTGCCAAAGCCCAACGCGAATGGGAGGAAAGGCAGGCGGATGACCTTGCCGCAAAGAAAGCTTACGGAAAGAAGAAGAAGGAAGAACAAAGGAAGAAGAGGAAGAAGATAAAGAAGGGAAAAAGAGTCGATGACTTTGACAAAGTCAAGAGGAAGCATGAGGCGGGGCGGCGAAGTGTTTGTTGCTAACCCTTCATGACTTTACTTATGTAAATACATTCATGTAAGTCATCCGTATATTTAGTGAAGTTTGTCTTTGTAATTTTTCACTTTCAGTACTTATTCTAGTATCCTAAAGACAGACAATCAGATTTTGCTATATGAATTCTCTAATACTAAATGTAAACAATGTGTAAAGGACAAGAATGCTATAATCAATAAACGACGATTCTACGATACATTCTTTGTTACCGCATCAGTTCAGATGTATCTTTGTTGTTTATATTTTGTTGAATGTTTTAAGTTTTGGCATCATCAAAAAGAGAAAATTGTTGGGAAATTTATTTTATAGATTTTGATGAATGCCATGTAAAACTTAAACTAGAAAGTTGGCACCCCTTTTTTCTTGTAATTTACATTGTAATAGATAGTGGGCCGGAAAAGCTTGAGTCAAGTCACCTACTGAATTACAAGTTAAGTCAATTGGAAGATCAAGTGAAGACACCATTTGTGAAACAACCGAGTATGGCCAAGATAGAAGATCAAGAACTCGATCAAGATGTATCAGCTGAGGAACAACTGCGGTGAAGAGTCACCAAAGTCAACTCAAGAAGCCAAGTCAAGTTGAAGTGACAGATGAGTCATCCAATGATTGGAGCAGACTCAAGTCACTGGAGAAAAAGGCAAAGACCAAGAGAAATTAATAGAAATGAATCCGCTGTACGTAAGTCAAGAACATTACTTAAATAAGAATACTTCCATGTTGCCGTGTCTTAAAGTGATCATCCCGCAAGTGTGCAAATGGAATAAACCAATGGGGAACCACCGCACCGTGTCGAACCAAAAGTCGCAAACTCATTTAATACGAAAGGGTCTACATCTCAAGATTGAGGACCAAGAAAAGACAAGCCAACAAACACTGAGTTTTGAAATCACCCTATCTCTTCAACGGGCGTATTTTCGAAAGTTCTCTATAAAAGGCCGAGGAATTTCATTGAGAAAAGGTTACTCGAACCACGAACAAGCAAGAATATTCAAGTCGTAAACCCGCAAATATTCTCAAGTATATTCAAGCAAATCCTCAAGCCTCGAAACTCAAGGAAATCGATCCAACACAAAGTCGTGAAGGAAAGACAACTTCAAACTGTTGAAGATGAACTTTTAATCAAAGGGGTCTACCATCCGCGAGGATCGTAGGAAGGTTCGGGCGTCAACCAAAAGATTCAAGTTATTGGAGGCTTCGTGATCAAATCCAAGAGCTTGAGAAAGTGAGTCAAGAGGGCGTACCGCCTGTGAAGAAGCTGAGTGGGAAGAGAAGCCAACCGTGTGACCTGGCGTCACTTAGATCGCTGACCACTTTGTAAATGATCTTTTACATAATGGATTCTCTCCAGATTTGGAGAAGAGAGGATTAAAAGAATTACCCCATCTTCGAACGTCTATAAAAATCAATGTGTCATTTATTTTTCAAAGATATTTACATTTCGCATACTCACTTTATATCTGGCCGATAAACTTATTTGCTATCCAACTAATTAATAAACCAAGTGCTAAAATCAAGTGTTAAAACAAGTTTAAACAAATCAAAGGGTGTTAAGTCTTCCAACGATAAAACCAACACAACTAAGTTATGTTCAGTTAAAATGAAGTTATTCTATCAACAGCTCGATAATCGAACTGGCTGAGCGGCTAACTCATTTGAATAACCAACTTAGCCGCCCCTCAACGACTCAACAAGTTTTTGTTAACACCGTAAGATTTTAAAAGGACTAAAATTGAAAAAGCTTGTAGGTTTATTCAACCCCCCTTTCTAAACCTTACTTACACCCTTGGGGACCTACGAGAATATACAAAATAATAGTAACATACATAATTAAGAATATTTTAAAGTTTAAGTTTTAAGAACATGCCTTGCTTTTATTTTTATAATTAATTATTTATTTTGTTTTTTTAACATTCACAAATTGGTTAGACGGGTTAAATGGTCATAACAGAAGTTGATCTCAACCCGACTTGTTTAATTGGCGGGTTATTCGAAGTTCGACCCGACCCATGAAGCCCTGGACCCATAGGTTCGTGTTGGGTTTTCGTGTCAGTCCGAGATTGACACCCTAGTTTTCTTGTTAGCTTAAGTACATGATTGCAAAAAACTAAAATTTTACTTGTTATAACTTATAATAATCATTGAGTAAGTCTTCACGTAAGTAAATTTATTTCATTCATAAATTTATTCGAAATTTTCACTTTTTTGGGTGGCAATTGGTTGTTAAAAAATGTTAAAATGTTGTAGTAACTCGAATCATAAAAATAAGTGCAATAAATTCACAATCATAATTTTCAAGTCTGCCATCCAACACAATTGGAGAAATTATTTAGCCCATATTGTTACACAGCTTAACATGTTGGGCCATTATTCTGAATTTTGTCAAAAATGGGCCAATTATTATGAAGTCATAGACCCAAAGGTTATGGTGGTACTGCAAATTTTTTCCAGGTGGCTAAGTTTGGGCCATGACTCCCCATACCATTTACTGGGAGCCCATGGATACCACATATATCTATATTGGTATGAGTTGTCTAATTTCGTTTTTTTTTTGTGGGTACGGTAGTTGTCTATTTTCAGCTCAGATGTTGCTTTTGATTTTACCCAAAGTTTCGATACCAGTTAAAATATTGTCCACACATCTACTTATATTCTAAAGGAAACTCTCGATTCTACGAGAATTTTTATGAAAGCTTTTCATTTGCTTCTCTTCCATGGAAGTTTGATTTTCCCATAATGTATCCTAATTTTTGGTCAATTCTTCTTTTGATGATCGATTCAACCTCTGATAAAAAAAGATATACTTTGGTTATATTTCATCTCTTCAACAAGTTTAGTAATGAGCAAAACAAGTTTTTTTTCTTTTTTGAGGGAAGAGAAAAAAATTTACAATGTCATCACCTCAATTAATCTTAGCATTATCTGCTCTATTTCATATCCTCTCAATTCCACGACATACGACAAAACCTTCACATTTATCTACGACAATTTTTTGACAAAATTAAAATATAACAAATTTAATCAAGATTATGAAAGATAAAATATAATCCCAAAATTAAAGGATTTTTCCACAATTAGTTATTTGAAGATATTTTTTTAGAAATATTCTATTAGTTAAAGGAATATATAATTTTGAATTTAAAGGTAACAAATTTAAGAGATAAAAATAATCTAAAAATCAAGATTCTATCTAAACTATCTTTTAAATTTGTTATCTTTTAAATTTATAACACTAAAATTTTATCTTTCGACAAATCCTCGTATAACATACTCGGGTGTTAGTCTAGTATAAATTATAAACCCACAACTATTCTTATTTCAAGTCGTGTGCACATTATACGCCACCTAACAAGTATGGTATTAGCCCATTCTTTGGTAGAGAACTCTTTTAAAAAAAAAAAAGCTTGCACCACGACTTAAGATTTCAAACATTAAAGTAGTAATTAATTAAGATGGAAAGGACAAAAGTTATCGTTACTAATATTTTAAAAAGTTTTATCATCTTATTTTGTCTAAATGTTTCAACAACTTATTATTTAATAAAATTCACATAACATCTTATAAAATATGGAGTTCACATTTTTTAAATAAATTAACCAAAAAATAATTTATTTTCTTAAAATTACTTTTCACCTCATTGTAATTTATAAGGGTCAATATTTTTATAAAATTAAATTTTGTGAATCGCTCAAACACAAATAACGATCAATGTTATATAAAAAAGATAACACTAATATAACAAATTAAAATGAATTCATTCTATGCCTTTTTTTTAATAAAGATAGTTAATTATAAAAAAACCAAAAAATGAAATCAATCCATGGAGCAAGACCGCATGGGTTGTCTATCACGTTTAATCACTAACGTGGTTCTGAAGATTATCGCAAACCTCGATTTATTTAACGCTTGCACAAAAAAGCGACAATAGTTGCGGGGTTCCTATTGTAAAAATAAAAAAAAATCATAATAAAACTAAGATATAAATTCACAAAATCGGTACAGTTTGACCATATGTACTGTTATAAGTTAGAACCATCCATGGGCCATATGGACTGTCCTCTGAAAGGGAAAGCTCATAATGTACCCAAAAATTCCATCCAAACATATACTAAAATTTGATAGCCTTAGAAAGCCATTGCAAGGGTTGGGAATGTGGGACAACACTTTCAACTTAATTTCTTGATCAAGAAAGACAGCTTATGCAAAATACTCAATACATGTGTACAGTTCAACTTCCAGCTTCTTATATAACTTATCCGTGTCCACACATACAATTAATTCATGGACCACACATTAATCAAAGGACCACTGCAATCGCTTGCACTAAGTATATATATGGCTCAGAAGTGGTAATAAATTATAGGTTATTGATTTTTTAAGACTGATTTATAAAAAGACTTTCTTTTAGTATGATATATGACATTTTTCTATAAATTTGAAAGACTCATACTTCGTTTTTATAAATTGATATATATTTACTTTTACAGAAATTAAATAGAAACATAAGTATACTTAAAATGAATTTTTGAAAGATACTTATTTAAATTATAAAATCAATTAAACTTTAAATTAATTTAATTAATAAAAAATAAAAAAGAAATTTCTAAAAATGTTAATGAATTTTAGAAAAATAAAATTAATTACGTTAAATTAGTAAATTAATAAACACAAATTAAAATTTAATTAATCAAAAACAAAATAAGTTTGGTTAACTAATTTTAAAAATTAAACTGAAAATTAAAAAAATTAAAATTAAGATAGTAAATAAGAAAATTATAGTAACTTTTATTAATATATTAATTTTTAATTAGTTTTTAATCAATTTTAAGAAAATAATTAATTTATTTTATTTTTTACAATTAAGAATTTAATAATTTAATTTAGATAATAATAAGTTATTTCTTAATTAAATTTATTTTTAAAATATAATAATTCTAATTAAAGTTTAACTTTCTAACAAAAATTTAAAAATCTTGGGGGCATTTTCGTCCTTAAAAAAGTGAGTAGGTATGTAAAGTATGAAAGTCTTAAATTAATCCTCAAACGCCGCACCATACTAAAGAAATCTTATAAAGCCACCAAAAAATCAATAACCCTAAATTTATATATATATATAATTTTATGTGTCTATATATATAATTTTATATGCCTATATATATATATATTCGAGTGGAATCCATGCCACACTAGATGCATAATGTATTGTATATATGGTGCCAACTACTTAACAAGTTGGTTTGTGGGTCGTCTTGAAAACGACCGAGGATGGTGGAGCTCATTTAACATATCCGAAATGAATCGGACCTACTAATGGCCGACTCAAAGCCCGAGTTGAACCGATACAATTTAGTTATAAATATGGGGTTTTTATGATGAAAGCCAAGAAATTAGCGGACCATTCAATTTGGATCAACCGACCCCTCCCAATTTTTCAGATTGCCCACGAGCTTGGCTCGCCATTTGACAACTCTAATTGTATGTATGAATTCTAGTCAAATTTCATTTTGCAAAGACGCATACGAGATCTCATATCCTTATCGTGTTTTATCAAATCTTGGAAGGGGAGGAGTGGTGGAAATCAAACCTCGACTTCCCAGGCATAGAGTCTTTAACCACTGACTACTATACGCGATTCTCATTTTTGGGGTGGCAATCAATGACGCGACACGATGTACGACCACGAACACTACACGATTACAAACACGATTGGAGACAAAAGATCACGATAAAAGCCGACACGACGATGCATGACGCGGCCACGAAATTTAAAATTACAATTATTGCTATATTAAAGATCAAATAAAATAGATAATACGAAAACATGATAGTAACACGAACACGACACCACAACACGATTTGCCACCCTACAAACATGGTTTGGTATGTGCCAGCCTTCCTCAACTAAATCTCTCGATTCTTATGGGACCTTTGTTTTCCATCTCGATGGGGAGAATAGAAAACTACGCGATTTAGCCGGGACCATAACCATAAAGTTCGGTTAACTTTATATAGATATCAAAATAAATTCATAATCCCCAAAAGTTGATTCCTATTAGAGTATCTACTATTTGTTTCATATCAAATTGAGACTTTTAGGACTCCACCAGATTTAGATCACTTAATTAGTCCATAATAATTAAATGACAAATGTAATTGTAATTAAATATGTTGCCCATATATTAGGAATTAAATAATTTCTAACAATCTCCCACCTCCGGGGCTACATATTGTTCCATAAATAATTATATTTCCTTATGTGCACAATTGTATGCCATTTATTCTTTGACTATTGTCGACAATCTAGTCCATCTCATACACTAAAGAATGAGACTATCCCAATTTTCGTCACATTCAATATGTGGACTCAACCAAGATAATCATCATACTAGTACACTCAATGACATAGATCAAATATGAAAAGAACAACATGGAAATATCGCAATGTGATCTTAATCATGCTTATTTCCAACTCGGTCCAACTTTAGTCTTTAATGAGATCAATCCATGTGTAATGTAAAACATCACAAATAAACGCAAAATTGAGTTCAAAATTGAATACCATCAACTATTCTCACAGTAAAAACTAAATGGTCCAAAAAGTTGAAACTAAATACATAGAACATCAACTCGATAATAAATTAAGGAGTATGATCCATAATAACATCCATTGAGAGCAATATGCTCATAGAAGTCCTTAAGTGTTAATACTTAGCTAATGGATTTTCATAGCATAAAATTCATCTTTTTATATGTTCTATGAAAAACTCGTGATATCGAATCGTCCTTAACAACAAGAAACTTGATGTATCGATATCGAAGAACTGCTGATGGAATATGGAAAGACCGGGATTTATTGTCACATTTATCTTTATCGGTAATTCAATACCATTCTTAAGATACCTGGGTGATAATAATTGTGATTATTGTCCTTTGATAAGATACTTTAAAATAAGCCAGAGCGCAATTGCTATATTGGAATGAATTATGAGCACCGCTGGCACTGCTTTCCAATATGTTCTTCCAATTAGCGCTTAAGTATAGAAGCAAAACCGATCGTGAACTATATGGCCATCCCGAAAATCGACTCAGACAATCGAATGACTCTATAAAGATCTCGATTTTCGATTAGTGAGAATAAAATTATTTTGTTCTCTAAGAACACTTTATAAACCCTTTTATGACTCGCTTCCGCATGATCCATTATGCGGTTAGCACTATCTCACAACAGTTATCCTATATACATTGTATCCCTGACACGTACATACTTAAGCATACAAAAAGACTTCGTAACATATATAGTCTGCATATCCTTAACTTTATATTCATTCTTAGGTAATTAAATGACTGAAAACTTAATTTATTTAGAATTGAATTCCACTCCACTTATGGTACGTAAATTATCAACCTTGTTTATCTCATCACCAAACAAAGAAATAACATAATAATAATTGTAACACCACAATAGAGAACTAGCCAAACCAAATGAGCCAAAATATCATAATGATTCTAAAGAGTCTTTCATTAAACTCAAGAAAAGCTTATTTATAATTATCTTGCTCGATAAAATGTTTGACGACCGTGATGTACTTAATATCTCTCAACATTGTCTTTTCAATCTCTGGTCTTAACTATTCATTTATGACCAATGAGTTTCACTTCGTGATGCAATTTTGACGATTTATATTATCAAAGTCATCCAATAATTTCATGAGGTTGTTGAGTTTGCTTTTTAGAAGTAAATTCTATATACCGACACGAAGTCCCTCAACATTATTTTGATGATCCAAATTTGCACATTGTCAATGTAGGAATAAAAACCTAATCATTAAGTGCACTATATGAAAAAATAAAAATTCCTCGCCAAAGATAATGTCTATAATTTTTATCTCCCACTCAAAACTCTCCAAATTCTTCCTCAAAAACTTTACATTCCATTCAAAAACTTTACAGTATCTAACAAAAGCAAAGAACTACAGTTAAGAGTCCAGCTTTTCTTTTATTGGCCTAGAGACCTTACCTTATTGGACAACCCAAATATGCACTTGTCTAATGTTAAACTCTTTTACATATTCAAAATCTTTATGTAGTTTTTAGTTTGTTGTCGCTAGGAACTCTATGAAAACTAAAATGTTGCGCCTTAAATGCCTCTCTCGTTTAAAATATGGTAAAAAAAAATTACTAATCATATTTCTTACCATGTCCTTAATTTTATTTCTTTGTGTTTTGTACCATTTACACTAACATTTTATTTCTCTTCATGATGAGACACTTGACAAAACTAAAGTTATCATTAATGATAATGAAACTAAAAATATTTGAATATAGAAAGCAGCACTTACAATTTCCTTATGAACAAGAATAACCAAATTTGCTCAAATGAAATTCGAGATTATGTCTCATCCAATTCAAAATAATTTGTCATTAATGATAATATAAGTCAGATAAATTTCATTTGTCACCATACATGTCTACAGATGTATCATTCAACACTAAGCATCGGGATTCACATACAATCTGCATTATCAGACTTTATGCGTAGTGGTATAACCATAATTACCCACCAAAGCACGTAAAAAATACAAAACTAGACGAGTAGAAATAAACTAAGTTGAGCAATCATTTTTAGTATCCACCCTTATTGCAAAAGTAACATGTGAAATCCTTATCATATTTATTTCGTGCATTCTAACTGTGGGTGTCCAACTCCGCAACTTCAGTACTTTTATTCCTCAGGATAGTTTCAAATGAGTACTTAAAGTCTTTTTCCCCACTAAATTTTTCTTTTTCGCTAATAGTTATAAACTCAGGAAAGTCCATTGTTCTCTCTAAAATGCTGTAACTAAGTAATTTTAGAAACGCCTTATCAAGGCTTCGGAAAAGTCCTGCATTAACTCAATTATCTTTAGTGCACTAAAGTTTGAAAGTGAAATTGAACGCTTCCTAACGCACTTTATGTTCAATTTTTCCTTAGTGAAACAAAATTAATCAAGAAATTAATTTGTTTCGATCTTTATAGGGAACCTTTATACTATCCACTTCCGGATATAATGCCCTCAGATTTCGAAATAGTGACACAAGCACTTAAATGAACTTAATATTGCGATATTTCAAAATGCTTAAACGTAATATAGAGAACAAAATAATATTACTCACAATTAATATTTATGTCATAGCATAAATAAGATATGAACAAGTAAATCATATGGAAACCATGACAAGGCACCTAGTACAACATTAATCTCCATGAAGGATAGAAAATTAATTGTAAGTGGTAACCATGTTGTAATGATCAATCATTGATAATAAGTTCTGTCAAACAAAAGTCTATCGAAAGGCGACCGGACTTATGCCCACATGAAAAGTCTATATAATCGTCATGTACTTATCGTCAAAGTGCGTTGTTATTCGCCAAATGCGTGTCAAATCAAGGGCCGATCACAACCGCATAATTAACTCCACACCATCATCTATATAATTTCAATAAAGTTGCTCTCACAACGAGAGGTCACGAAGGCAACATGTCGCTTGATTAACATAATTGAATATTACTAGACCAATTGAACAAGAAAAATTAATAATTGCTCAATTGAATAGCGTTACTACGCCGCTCTCCCTATTCAATATAAAGATTTAAAGTCTAGAAGCCAAATTAGACATTAAATTAAACTTATCTAGAATTAAAGCCTGCAACTAATTAGGGAATAGGTCTAGTTTTAATCAAGCTTAATCCAAATAGCCTAATTTGAATTTAAAGCCCAACATACTAAATTGAGCTAAAATTCAATTAAGTGGAAAATCCATTATATTGAGCCCAAAATAAATTAAGCTCAATGTATCTTTAGTGGATTTTTAAGCTAAAAAACTAAAATAGGACCCAAGAAGTCAATATCAAGATAGATAGACCAAGTAAATACTCTTATAGGGTCCTAACCAAATTTGGAGTCTAATTCTTTCTGATTATATTTGAATGAAACTCAAAATTAATCCAATTTTTATGTGTTAAATTAACCCCTTTAAGACGACACTCTAATCCTAATTCAAAAAATCCAAATTTTCCTTATATGAATTTTAAGTCAATAATATAAAAGCCAAAATTAACCTTATAGTAGATTTTAGGATCTCTAACAAATATTTATACGAAACTCTTACTTCAAATTGGATTAAATGAAATCGGGTCCAACATCAAATACATTTGAGCCCAAAAAATACAATTTTATATTTTAGTCCAAAATTGACCATATTTGAATTTAAAGCTTGGCCAAAATTAGACTTTAAATTAACCATGGATTCTGAGGTCCACAGAAAGACCATATTGTGCCAACACCCACCAAAATGACGAGTTCAATATCCAAACCAGCAACATAACTGGAACGTAGCCACA
>JABTTQ020002104.1:0-119937 GCA_016081115.2 Rehmannia glutinosa
CTAATGTTGGTAGATGGGATGACATTCTCGACACGTCCCGGCACTCTGAGAAGAGTGCCAATGAGGAGGGACATGTGCTAGGCGGTGGAATGGCGTGACCACAGGTTAGGTATTTTATATGTTTACACTACTTATATATATTATGATTAATTAGTTTTGCTTTTAAGTATATTTAGTTCACATTATTGTATGTTATGTAGGTTGAAATGGATGTTAGGGGAACAATGCAAGTTGGGAGAGAAAAATCGGAGTTAATGTATGTTTAAATTAGTATAATATTATGTATATTTAGTGTTGTAATTATGTTTATTTAGTTAAATTATGTTTAGTTAGTTTATATTATGTATAGTTAGTTTTATATTATGTATAGTTAGTTTTATATTATATATAAATAGTTTTATTTTTCTCGTACTTTTGGTTTGTAGGTGCAAGATCCTCGAGATTGGTGGTTACTGGGGGACATGATGCTCCTTTGAGTGAGAAATCAAAGATCTGTATGTATTTGTTTTCCTACTTTTATGATTTCCATCATCAATGTGTATATAAGTTAATAATTATTCTTATTGGGTATGTAGAATATTGAAACGGAGGTTGCTAAGCGTGAAACCCAGGTGGTTCCGGGGAGGTCCCAGTGGCAACAGCGACATTTGCCTTAGAAAGATCTAAGAAGGTTTTTTCCGAAGAGTGCTAGGAAGACAAAGAAAAGTGCGGCCTTTGTCTTCGCCTTTTGTGGCTATCTGATTAGCGTCTCCTCAAGCCAAATCAAAATGAGAATGTGATTGTGAAATGGCTTTTTAAAAATCTAGGATGGACAAAGGATCGGTTATCATACAACTCATCGTTTCTTTTTTTTTTTCTACATTGTAATTCTCTTTTTTTTTTCATGTAGGGATGATATTGTATTTAACCCGGTGACAAGTTTTTGTCGAGGGAAGTATTGAGACAATCGTCGGAGGTTACATTAATGTCTATTTTAGACATTTGGGCATGGATGTTGAATGCTATGGAGGGATCGGGAGGAGTAGCGATTCACCGAATGCATTCTTTGCTCCTTTTTTTGACTTGTATGTTTATCATATTTTTTATTTTAGATTTTATTTTTTGTTGTGTTTCGGGCCATCAATTCTGTGTTTTTATTTTTTTATTTTGTGTATTTTCTTGTAGTTGTTCATCTTTGTTGTTAGTCCAATGGATGACTAAGATGGGAAGAGCGTGTATGAGTCGTTTGTGCGAGGACTCGACCACGAGCTTGGTGACCCGAGCTCGATAAATTTAACAACTTTGACATGGTAAATCTTGTGTAATTAATCTCATTGTTTTTGCAAATCTTATTTGTTAATTACCAAACACTCTAATATATAGTGTTTAGGTTTTTCTTCCGATTTGTAAGAGCGAGGCACATCTTTCTCGGTGACCCTTGATGTTAAGAGGTTTAAGCGCCATATCATTGACAACTCGTTTGTCGGTGGAAGCGGCCGGACAAATATGGAGATTGTAGGACAAGTTGGTGAGCTATTTTGTTTTGTTGTTCAATAAGATATGCATATTGTGTATTTGTCAGTGCTAAAATGTGTTGTTAGGTATTAGAATTTGTACAGATAAGCTTAAATATTTGAAATGCTTAGTGTATGTTTATATTTTTGTTGGGTATTAAATAGGTATGTAATAGTGTGTACTTAAGTATAAAATTATGTATAGTTAGTTAGTATGAAATGGTTAACTGTAATATATAGTCTATGAAGTTTGAAGTTGTTTTCCATGGTATATTCGCAGGTTCGGATGTTTTCAGACTACTTGGAGATAAAAGGTTGTCCGCAAATGGCGAGTGTTGTCCATAAATGCACCCCGTCTAGACTATGCATGCCTTGGAGAGATACCACAAACAAAGTTGATTGTGGTATATATGCCATGAGGCATATAGAGAGATACATGGGCGGTGGCACCAAGGGATGGGACTGTGGTTTCGAGAAGAACAATATGTCCCAACATTCTAACTTGCACACGAAGTACTTTCAACGCAATAATCCTCCACTATAGCAATGAGCTAAAGGACGGTGTATGGAAGAAGCCGAAAAAGTTTTTGAGCGGGGAATATAGTATTGTAGTTTTGTTTTTAATAGATAATGTGCGATGTAGATTTATGCTCATCTTTTTGTATAGTTAGTTTAATATGTTTGGTATTTTTTGTCTTTGGGAGCCATTTATACTTTGGGAGCAATTTGTACATGACTTAAATATTTTTTGTTGAATTGTGGATATGAATGGTTGAGGCATGGGGTGTTTTCTTTTTAATCAATATAACTTTGCAATTTTCACGCATACGGTTGGTCCGAATGTTGTCATATAACGTTAATATTGTATTCGTAGTTACTACATTGTGTGCACTTACGCACAAAATTATGTACATTTAAATATGCCACATTTTTTGGTTATGTAGTTATGCAATTTTGTATATTTAGGCATAAGATTATGTGTAAATCGATATAATGTATATCATGTGTTTTGTATCGTAGTCAATAAAATTGTATAAGTAGTTATAGAAATTTATACAATTACGTATAAGAATATGTATTTTGAAACACATGATATATTGATCCTGATGTTGTCACCTTTGAAAAACGATGTACAGGTAAAACACAGATAATGTGTAAATAGGTTGCAGATATTGTATGTTTAGGTATAGAATTATGCAAATCACTCATAAATTGCCATAGTGTATTGGATATGTATATTCTAGTATTCGATAATGTATATTTAGTTTGCCAATCATATACATTACACTAAAAAATTGAAATGAATGACAAATACACATTGCTCTCAGGAGGCGCTGGTGCGGGTCGGGCATGTCCTGCTGTTATGTGTCGCAACCTCACCACATGTCCCACATTTTCTTTTAAGTTTTGTGCTTGCTTTTATGGCTATTTTTCTTTAGCTTTGGAGCCTGCTTTTCAGATGACTATCACTCCCTTTGTTCTTGGCTTGCTTTGGTGGTAACACGGAAATGTCTAACTGTGAGGTTGAGCCGCAATAAGTTTCCATTACTGATTGTTTACTGAGCACTGTAGTTTCGTGTTGTTCCTCCAATAGTTTAGCTTTCTTGTTCGATATGATACGAGATAGACTTGACAATTTTTCAATATCCCCATGCGCAAGACCGATCACGGTGTGAAAATCCACCACAGAGTATTTAGTGTTCTTGCAACCTCGATCCCTCCTGGAAATTGGCACATGTGTCCATTCTTAGAATGTGAATTAAACGAGGTTGCTTTCATCCAACGTGCAGCCAAATATGGAGCTGGAATTTCATCGCAATCCTTGAGTATTACAAATATATGTCGACGAAGGAGTCGCATTTGTTCAAACAACTTGCAACTACATTTAGCTGATGCATCCATCTTGCATTTTGTCACTTCAAACACCCCACTTTCTTCCACAATAACGAGATCTCGTGTGTATTGTCATTGATCTGTATAACTGAGCAATGGTAACACGCTTCTTTAATTTCCTTGCTCACTTCATAAAATATGGCATGCGTGTACACTAAACAAGCATGCTTTTCAATTTTCAATGGTGTCTGGCAATCCGGAAGGGAGGTTTGGCACTGATTGTTCAACTTATCATTAGAATATCGTTGGGATTCCAATGCGCTCTCGAAATGCATTACAAATTCCACCAAGTTCGATTGAGGATTTGTAAAATTACAAAACCAGCTATTTGTGCTTTCTGATATTGACGTAGTTTTCAGAAGTCCACTCATGGGCACGTCTCTAAAATATCCGGGAATCCGGCTCGTCGTATATTATACATAACAATCGTGAACCATGGATGTGATCTTAGATTGAAGTCATTCGCCAATTTCATGCCATTGTTTTTCAAATTCAACTGTTGTAATGTAGTTATCCCACATGATTGATTTAAGCCGATTGATGAAAATTTTATCTTTGAACAGGTTGGGACCGACTTTGACACTGACTTTCTTCATTATGTGCCACATACACAATCTGTGTTTTTGCCATCTTGAAAATCGGTTTTATGGTATTCTTCATGGTGGGTCTTGGTCTATTACTATATAATATGGTTCCTTACCAACAACATCTAAGAATCGTGTGAACAACCATGTATAAGACTCATCATCCTCTTTCAATATAAGGCCAGCTGCAATCGTTATACATCTACGATGGTAATCTACCCCGGTGAACGGAGCGAACACCATCTTATACATGTGTATCAAATCATCTTTAGTATACAAATTTCAATAACTATGTAAACGGATTTAAGATTATAAATGTACACAATTAGATTATTATATGCACATATTTACATAACTATATACACACATCAACATAATAAAATAACCCGACACTGATTTATATGACTAAATGAATAGATATATAAGGATAAATGTACATTATTGTAATGCTATATATGCAAGACAAATTAAAAAGTG
This sequence comes from Rehmannia glutinosa, assembly GCA_016081115.2. NCBI lineage: Eukaryota > Viridiplantae > Streptophyta > Magnoliopsida > Lamiales > Orobanchaceae > Rehmannia > Rehmannia glutinosa. Next base: position 4,448 of record JABTTQ020002104.1, read on the forward strand.
AAGTATATTACTGTTGGTATTGTGCGTAGTATCAAATGATATTATATCACCGAATGCGGCATAGTTCATTATGTACTGTTTAGTCCGCCTAAAAGAAGCGCGTTAGTTGTTCATCTTCATCAACATCATAATCGAATACCATTCCTAATTTGCCTCTTTCTCGCCTTTAGGAATTTGTCTATCACCAATTGTGCTCTATGCTTTGGTCTCGTTTGAAATTTTCGAAATCAATTTTCGTGTTGTTTTGCACTCCCAATGTTTGCTTTTGTGCAATTTATGATAAATTGGTGCCGGAGTTTAGGTTCTATTCACCTTGGGGAATTGCTTGTGTTTGTCAATTGTCATCGAATGAGTGTCTCTTTCCTCAAAGGTTTTTACGTTATATGAACCGACGCTAGTGTATACAAAAATACAACGTGCGTTGAACCCAACTCGGTTCGAGACTCTCTTTCGTGCTCCCTATTTTGAACGCTTGCCGTCATGCTCGGATGACTCACCGAGGTATGGGTTTTTAGAGTTCTTGTAGCCCTCTCTATTGCAAACCACGTATTGCACGAATTTTTCTCGTTGTTGAATTTTTTGTAGTGCTTCTTCTAACATCGAAGCCACTACACAAACCATAATCTTTGTAAAATTGTATTCCGACCTCAATGTACGTAAATGCATGTCGGCCACGAGGAATTTTATCTTGTTCAACCTTTGGGATCAATATTTAGTCGATCCTTGCGAGATTTCGAGCCCGACAAACGTGGTTGTGTAATCGGATCGGATCTGGTAAAAACACAATACTTACATATTAAAATTACAAATTTTGAATACCATGTACACAGATTTTCAATGTATGGTGTAAATTCATATTCTGAGAACATGAACGTATGGTGCAAAATCGTACTCACCAATATTTGTCTTATAAGTACACATATTTAATGCCCTTTGTGTACATAATTAATACTCTAAGCATATAATACATGCAATGTAATTAGGCAAAAACGTATTTGGGAATACATTATATGTGATACATATTTGTCATACTAAATACACAAATTCGAGACACTATATACACATATCATTAATACGAACTAAACACACATATGTACGGAAGCATTATGTGATACATAGTTTTCATATGTACGTGAAGCGATATGTGATACATTATAATGTGACAAAAGCTATATACGAAGAAGCTATATGTGACACTATACACACATATCATTATCTGGAATGAACACACATATGTACGGAAGCTATATGTGATACATTATATGTGATACATATTTTTCATACTAAATACACAAATTAGAGACATTATATACACACATCATTAATACGAACTAAACACACATACTCTAAGCATATAATACACACATATGTTATATAATTACAAAACTATATGTATGAGAATATTTATAGTAAACATACAAAATATTTGTTATAATTACACGTCCTTAGCGATACTTTTTTCGTGAATTTTTTGATAGTTCAACATTACATGCATTCGAACCACACATTATTCTTTGAAGAATTGGCGTGATAGTACCTTGATGCGAATGGTTTGTGGAGGGTATCATGTGTTTGTGATATTGCAATATCGATTCGTTGATGTGGATGGCGATTTTTGTGTTTTTCGATGATGTTATGATTTGTGTTTTGATGCTTGATTTTCAATATTGGTATTTTTCTTGGTTGTAATTTCAATTTTCTCTCTGTTTGCGGGTTCGATTTTTGTGTGGGAATGTTGTGTTTTGATCTTTGGTTTGATCATGGAGAAGAAGATGGTGACCATGGTAAGATTTCATTCCTTGATTTCAGGAAAACAGTTATCTGGCTGATTTTAATGTTCTAATTGTACCCCTATTTGGTCCCCACCATTTTTTAATTACTATAAAGTCCATTAAATCATAGCCTTGTATTTTATTTTGTGGGATGGTATGGATTCTATGGTCTCATAGGATCTCCTCCCTATATATATATATATATATATATATATATGAATTGGTTCAAATGAGACATGGGTTCTAGGGTAAGACTACATGGACTAATTTTAGCCATTGATTGAATCATTGAGTGGTTGTGAGATATACAAAAAAAATAATTAAATAATTAATTTAATCAAAGAAAGAGTAATAAAGTAAAATCATCCTTAATTGACAACTACTCCCATAAAAAGAAGATACATAATTGGAAAGAGAATCTGCCATTATCTCCCACAATCACATAAAACCAGATACACAATTGGAAAGAGAATCTGTTATTAAATATTTCCAACAAAAATCAAGTAACTATGAATTATCTAGAAGCTATCAATATCTTAAAAATCAACCAACTATGCATTGTCTAGAAACTATCTATGCAGGTAAAAAAAACTAAATATGTAGTAAATTATACCCAACTATGCAATAAGTGTCATAAATTTTGCAGCAAAATTGACTAACCATGCATTGTCTAGAAATTATCAATGCAGTGTATAAAACTAAATGTGCAGTAGATTATATCCAACTATGCAATAAGTATCATAAAAATGCAATGAAAAATAAATAATCCATTCCATTGTCTAAGATCTTCTAAGCATAAAAGAAAACTAATTATGTTTACTCTCCACTATGTCATAAAACATTGCAATAAAAATAACTAATTATGCATTATATAAAGCTATTTGAGCGACAAAAAAAACACTAAATATGTTAGCTTAAGAAAAAAACTTCCCCTAAAATTGTGTCATTAAATAAGACAGTTATAATCATTCCCCATAAAATAAACGCTGAAATAAAAAACTATTATATTGTCCTTAATGAAAGACAATTACAAACAATTTACCCAAAAAAATGAAAAGATCTCATTCATCCAAAATTTTCAATTAATGGCTAAAATTAATCCCTATGGTCTTACCCTAGAATACCTGTCTCATTTGATTCAATCAATATGTGTGTATATATATCTACACACATATATATAAAGAGTAAAAATATTTTGTTTCCAAAATTTAAATTTTATGTGCATAATTAATAGGATTTAAAGACTACAAAATAATTCAAACTTGAAAATAGTAGAGACAATTAAGTGCCTAGAAAATAGGAAGTTTTTTGTTTCTTTAATTAATTACTTTGTCAATTAAAAAAGTAACGTTGTCCTCAGACAAAAAAAAACGTTGATTCTGTAAATCACAATCCCAACAAGAATCTTTATTCATTAGTTATGCAACTACCCCAATCTTCTTTTTGAGTTTGTTTCGCAGCTTGTCCACGTATATTCGCATATTATTAGTTGTCGTCCAATATCTATCCACATTCAGGAACAAATCCCTCTATCACTTCCATTGTAAGAACAATTTATAGAATATGGTATTTTTTTACTTGATTTATTAAATAGACTAAAAGCTTTAGAAAAGGGCATATTAAAAAGATATTGTCTTAATCTTGAAAGTTCTTTAAAGTTTAATGAACATTTAGATATTGATGGATGATGGCTCAAAAGCTACCTTTAAAACCTTAGGCAAGTGTACCTATTGTTTTATAGTATAAATTGTTGAGTAGCGAGTGTCATTCCCACGAGGATTGTAAGTAGTAATAATTACCGTCTTTTTGTTATTTAATCTAATAATTTTGAGTTTTGTTTTTAAAATGGAAAATAAAAAAAAAGAGAATTTAAAATAATTGCAACTTAAAAAAGATCAAATAAAAGTAGATTGTAGAATTAAGAAATCAAGAGCTAGAAATGTGTTTGAATGTAAATCCCTCTAGAATGTTTTTGTGATTCAACAAGATAAAAATACAACCATAAAAAAGCCTTAAGCAAAAACCAACCTCGTTTAATAAAATCTCATGTTATGTGGACGTAGAAATTCCCGATTTAAGTTAAACCCTCTTTCAAGGCGAAAAACTCCTAATCTCAAGTTGATTAACTGAAATCTCTTTCTAGTTAAAACCCCCAAAATTGCATTATAACGATTTATGAATTCTCATATTAGGTTTGACCACTAATCCAGGAAGATTTATGTCGTCTATATCTAGGATTGCATGCAACTCTTTTCACTTATATAGGTTCTATTTCACCATGAATCTCTCGATTTCCGGATGAAAAATAAACTTCAAATCAATATTGCGCATATACCAATTCGAATGAATAAAGCATAATATAAGTGAATCACACAAAACATGAAGATTTTATTAAAAACATACAAGCCTTATTCACAAATTCATTCTAGAGTTCATTACATTCAAACACTAGAAATTTAGCTACACATGGCTTTGACAAAAGAGTATACTACACAAGAAGATATGAATAAAATGAACATGGTGTACTTAGCTCTTATTCAAGACCAATACAAGATTTCTCTCCTTGGTTAATTGCAATGATGTTGAGCTCCAAGCCTTCTCCTCTATTGCTCTTCAACTTCCAACTCTACCTCTCTTTTATCCTCTCAATGTATTTTGCTTTGAAACTTAGAATATACAATGAATATACAATGAATCTCTCTATCAATGAATCTTTTACATGAATTATGAATTTCTTTCCCAACTCAAACTCTTGGCTTTTATAGGCACCATCTTTGTGAAAGAACACATCAATAATGCTAACAAATGCTCCACTTCCATGGTTGTTGGTTGAATCATTGTGTGCACATTCATGGTTGAGTTGGTTGAATCATTGTATTCACATGACAATACTCCATTTCCATTGGTTGAGTTGGTTGAATCATTGTGTCCACATGACAATTGAGGGAATAATAGAGTTTGATGCAGCAAAATGAGATGTAAAAGTTGCATAAAGGTTATCAAAAAGCAAAAGGGAAAGCTTCCATAATTTCGCCAAAAGAACATCGGTAGGCGAAAAATACGCTCGTGCTTTAAAAGACGGGCGGTTTTGGATTTTTGGATTTTGAAAATTCGGCCGTGCTTGAAAAGTACGGCCTGGCCGTGTTTGAGTACGTCGGGGTCAAAAATTACTCGTTTTTGACTTCTAAAAAGCACGGCCGTGCTTGAAAAGCACACCCTGCCCGTGTTTGGTGAAAAAGGCCCGAAATGACGCGTTTAGCTTGGGATTTTGAGTGTTTTTGCATCCGAAACCCACGGGTATGTTTTGATATGAAACCATGGCCCAAAATTCACCAAAAATGACTCCAAATCATCAATTTACACCAATAAAAGCACCTCGAGTAATGTGAACTATGTATAATCAAAAATTTATGAAACTAACAATAAAATAACTCAAATCATACTCAAATATACACATAAAACATGCATAAAAAGACCCTTATCAATGGATTTGATTTATTTTCAGAATTAAGAGTGTAAAATGAAATTTTGAACATAAAAGTACTATTCTATTGAGATACTAAATTATATAAAAAAAAAATAGATTATTTTCTAATTACATGTATTGCTTATAGAATATTATTGATTATATATCGACAATTGCTTCATTGAAAGAAATTTTCAAATTTAAAATTATTAAAATTTCATTTACGATCAACTATCACTCAAGAAAACAATCGATTCCAACAAAAAATTCCACGAAGTAGAAAATAGTTGGAATTTTTACAATTTCAACGGAAATTCCAATGCTACATTATAGAGTTGGAAAATTCCAATAAAAATTCCAACGATAAAGAAAACCGTTGGTATAAGTTGTTAGAATTTCTGTTGGAATTTAAAATTCAACGAAAATTCCAACACCACAACAAACCGTTGGAATATTCCAACAATAATTCCAACGGTAATAAAATCGTTGGAATAAACCATTGGAAATATTGTTGGAATTTTAAAAATTCCAACAGAAATTCCATCACTATAACATATCATTGGAAAATTCCAACAAAAATTCCAACGGTAATCAAAATATTGGAATTAATTGTTGGAATTTCCGTTGGAGTTTTTAAAATTCCAATGGTGCAATAGGTTGTTTGAAAATTCCATTAGAAACTCCAATACCGTTGGAAAATTTCCATAGGGATTAAAAAATTTGATAGTATTATCCATATCAATAAAATATATCTTCTCTTGTGGAGTCAATCATATTAAAACTACATAGTTAAACGTATTTGACTTGGGACAAATTGATTATGGGAAACTTAATGGGAAATTACAAATATTAGACAATGAGATATAATGATTTAATATTCCAATGGATATATACCATTAGAATTACCATTGGATTAAATTCCAATGGTATAACTCCGTTGGAATAACCGTTGGAGTTTTTTCCAACAATTATATATATATTCCAATGGTTTAACTATGTTGGAATTAGTGTTCGAAAATATGTTGGAGTTTTTTCCAACAGTTGTATATTCGATGGATAAATACCGTTGGAAATACCGTTGGAATATTTTTCCATTGGAATTTTCATTGGAATTTTGCCATTCCAACGGTTATTTTACCAACGATGCATTTATTGTTCGAATTTCCGTTGGAATCGATAATTCCAACGGTAATTGGCCAAATTCCTACAGATTTTTTCGTTGGAATTTCCTTGTTTTTCTTGTAGTGTATGTCCCAAGATAAATTAAATGAATGAACTATATTATCAATTGAAAGTAGTTTGTTAGAACGCCTTGAGTATAAAATTCTAATAAGTGATTTTGCATTTGAAAAAGCAAGAGATAAATAAAGTTATTTATTTTGTTTAATAATATTTATTACTTAAGCTCTTAAGATCTTGCCTTAGGCCCCATATTTCGTTGACACGACTCTGGTTCAACTTCATGTTCTAATCCATTGGATGATCACGTGTATATACATCTAAAAAATCAAGGGATAATTACAAAAAGTACCCCTGAGGTTTGACCTAATTACAAAAAAAATCCAGCTAACTTAAAAACTTACAAAAAGTACCCCTGAGGTTTGAAATATATTTCAAAATTCCCCTTCATATTTGTAAAATCATTGCAGATTATCCCTTAATTTTAACACTAAATCAAACCTCATGGGTATTTTTGTAAGTTTTAAAGTTAGTGGGTTTTGTAATTAGGTCAAACCTCAAGGGTACTTTTTGTAATTATCCAAAAAGCAATTGTGGGTGTTTATCTCACATGCCAATCATCCAATGTGATGGAATAACAAGTGGAATAAACACATATCAATTATTCAATATAGTGGAAAAGCAAGTGGAATACAAAAATTGGAATAGGAAAATTGTTTCCTTACTAAGAATCCGATATGCCGAGATCTGGTTTATTGGGCCTTACTCTGCAGGCCTGAGGTGTGACTAATTTATACGTGAAAAGAATAAAATCACAAAATTAACGTTGAAATACAAGACTGAAAAAGAAAAGCACACCATAATAATTTAACATATATTTTATTTCCATGTAAATTTATTTGAAAATAGTGGTAGTGGTGTCATTAATTATACTTAAACACCGATTATTTGAGAATACAACACATCTCGAAACAAACTAGTAATAGTGGATATGATATCCAGCAGAATAGGATTACGGGATCGTCGGGACTGGGATTGTTGGGACTGTCCCGACTGGCACTGGCAAAGTGGGGAATGGAATATAACCTGGATATCCATATGGATATCTGTAAGGATAATAATAGAAAGCAACAGAATTCGGATAATTAGGATATGTTAGTTTCGTGATTGAAGGTGATTTTTTGGAGGGAGATATATTTGATGTGATGTATTGGGAAGCATCGTTTGACCCTTCATCTTTTTTGTCGTTTTGATGTCTTCGAGTTGACGAGCATCGCATTTGTGAGTAACGATTATCAGGCTGATCAATAAAAGCATCATTATCGGGAAAAAGCGCCAATTAGAAACCATTGTCCTTGGCTAGTTGTTATTTTTTTCTTCTGTTTTTGTATTCAGTAATATTGTGAGTCCCTTTCTGCCAATGGAGTGCTGCTTAAATAGCCAAATCACTTGGGGTTTTTGTCAAGAAAAATTTAGAAAATTTGTAAAAATGAACTTGTTTGCGTTTAATTTATTAGCTAGCTAGGTAGATAAATAGTATTAATTTGAAAAGTTTATAGATGGTGTAGAGTGGCCATACGTCATAAATAGGACTTAATTGAAATATTTCATCTTTCTGATACTTCAATTTTATATATAAGTTAATTCCAAAAAAGACTATTATAGCAGCAACTGCTGGTTTGAATATAACATTGCAAATAGGTCTTGTTCTTTATTAGATTTTTAATTTGGTCATGTAATGAGTCCTATTATTATCAGAATGTTGTAAAATCATCGGATATCGACACATGATTTGCATGAAGAATATAACATTGAGCGTTTTAGAATGCGTAAAAATTTAGGGTGGCACTATTCGCACCCTCTTTCCCTCTAAATACACCACTTCCATCTAATTACATAAATACCATAAATTTAGAAGACTATAATGCCCTTCATAATATATTTTAATTAAAACAAAATTGAAAAATGTCATCTTCTTCAAATCATAACCGCCATCGTTAAGCGATCGCGATCTTTTCTCTCCATGGAATGATTGGTCAATCATACCAACCAAACCAACTCCCCCAAAAAAAAAAACCATTTCAATTATTTGCTAATACACCGATCTAGTTACACTTGCTATACTAATAAAAAAATCTTCAAGGAGACCCCATTATTGGATTGTTTAAGTTTTCAATCTTGCAGGCCTTAGATTTCATGAAAATCTTATTTCTTTATTAGTGGTTCATTATCCTCTTCCATTATACTTGTTGTGTTCATACTTTTCAAAATGAACATCTACTCTTACTTGTAATTTCAAAATAAAAAATCTTTATCAAGAAATAGGTTCAACTAACCTTCAAAAGAAAAGAGAGAACTTTGGGGAAGAAACTCACGAGGAAAGAGATTATTATCGTTAGGGTTTGAAAGGGTATTTTGGGAATGGGGGTGTGCATAGTAAAAAAGTTGAATAAATTTAATTGGAGGTGGGTGTATTTTTGAAAAATGGGTGTATTTAGAGAAAATAGAGTGCGAATATCATCACCCAAAATTTATTTGTTCTATTATTAGTTATTATTAAATAATAATCTTTTATGTTATAAGATAGTTTTTCAAATAATCATGATTTGGGTATAATGGTATAGTAATTGGAAAATCAAATGTGTTCGATTTATTTATTAAATTAACATATATAGTAATTTGTTGGTATAAATTTCAACTATGTCTCAATTTATCTAATTTAATTTAGTTGTCAAATAATTATTTAGTAAACAATTAAGTTTTAAAGTGTTAGACAACTCAACAAATACTTTTCAATAGGTATATAAACTTTCTTTAAATATATAATTAATATGTTTCTTTATTTCTTTGAGTTTTCTAAAATTTTCATTTATTGTTGGATATTTAACATAATATTTTCTGAAAATATATTAAATTAGTATAATAATAATTTAATAAATACTAAATTATTTTATGCAGGTCAAGACATATCATCGTGCAATCCTTCCCCAGTTCATATAATACTAAATTCTAGAAAGGGCCTTGAGATACCCGTGTTGTCTCTCTCCATTATCATTCATATAATATATCAAAAATTTCATATCAAAATTATACAATACTTTTATTTAGATTACACTACGTGCATCGCACGAGGCGATATACTAGTTTATTTTAATAAGAAATGTTAATTTTTTAATATGAATTGATACCTTTTCTAAATAAACTAATATTTATTTTAATAAGAAGTGATTCTTTGTTTTAATTAAAATGCGTTACTTTTTTATTAAAAAATGATACTTTTCTCATAATAAGTGATAATGTTTTCCATAAGGCGTGATATGTGTTTCCATAAAAAGTATTTTTAATAAAAAGTAATATTTTTCATAAGAAGTGATACTTTATTTGTAAAAAGGTGATTTTTGGGTCTAAATGTGATACTTCTTTCATAAGAAGTGATATTTTATTTTTTTCCCCATCTTTTTACTTTGTTTTATGCGTGTAGAAATGTGTGGAGAGAGATGAGGATGTGGGGGAGAGAGAAGAGGGACAACGAGAATATATATATATATATATATATATATAATAATAAGTCCAGGAACTTTTATTTTCCCGCTCTTTTTGCTTATTATATTAGGAAATATTTGTAAACATTATAAATGGTCATTATTATAAATTAGGAAAATAGTATAAGAAAAAACTGTGAATGGTATTCCTACTTTATTTGTATATAAATTGGAAAAATATCATAAATGGTATTCATATTCTATATGTATAAAAATTAGGAAAATTTTATTTACTGGTATTCCTATTTTATACCAAAAGCGAGTCTATTGTGTCAATTCTATCTATATATAATATATAGATTTTAAAAATTATAAATAATATTTCACCATAATTGATATTAGTATTTGTCATTTCTTCTTAAATATATATTACAATGATTTATTGATTCTATACATCATATCTTCATCAAATGTATTGTTTATTTGGTTCAACGGTGTCGATGCAATTTTGTACAATATAATATTAATTAATCAAGTTTTAAATACTATGATTGTTCAAATTTTTCTAAATTATTTAATAATAGTTAAAATAGACGAATTATGATTTTATGTATTTTTCACCATTGAATTAACAATTGATTTTGTGTTCAAAGATTTTTTTGGTAGCTTATTATTTCTGTTAAATCCTCTTATATTTATACTATTTAAATTGCATTAGAGAAACACTTTGATATTGTTGATACTAAATTCGAAGCATAACCACCAAATATGGTTTCATCTTTACGTTCACCTATATTTCTGTTTGTATCAAGTGTTCCGCCAACATCAACTATATTGAACTCGAGTTCTGCAATAAATAAGAGTTTTTTATATAAACTATATTGTAGATTTGTACGGACAGTATTTAGTGAGTTTATTTTTTGATTATTCTTGATAGTTTTGTTGTATTCTTTTAAGTTGTTTTTTGTATAATTTGTTTATTTATTTTTTTATTAATCCTCATACTAACGTATTTTATGTCAATATATTTTGTGCCAATATTTTTGTGTCAACATACATTTGTTCATATATAAGCTTCTATCCCCACCAATATTTTTTTTGGTTATTAGTTTTATAGTTTTGACTAGAAAAACACCCGTATGTTACACGGGATTTATCCAAAAGACAAAATTTTAGTGTCTCAAATTTGTTTGTGATAGTTCGAAGAGACCGAAAATGCGATTATAAAAAAATAAATTTGAAAGCTACATACATATTATATAAATTTATTAAATATCTTTTTAAAAACTCATATATAAAATATACGATTTGCAGGTCAAATGTTGATTGGATTAAACTTATCGGATCTACATACATCTAATTGATTGGATTAAATACTAATTTTATCATTTAATATGCACGCGGTCAAAATTAATTCAATTTTTGGTTGTCTTTTATGGTCTTTTAGGAAAGAATATCAACTTATAATTAGAAAAAAACTTACTGGATATACATACATATTATATAAATATATTAAATATCTTTTTCAAAACTCGTATATAAATTATATGATTTGGCGATTAAATATTCATTGGATTAAATATTTGATTGAATTAAATATTGATGGGATTAAACTTGATTGATATACATACATATATTATATATATGATTAGATTAAAAATTAATTTTGCCAATTAATTTGGATATGGTCAAAATTAATTCAATTTTTAGTTGTCTCTTATGGTCTTTTAAGAAACAAAATCAACTTATAATAGAAGCCAAAAAAATCAATTTATCCAAATTGATAGTAAATCAATTTATCCAAATATACGGAAAATCAATTGAGTCAATAGTTATATCAGAAAATTAATTAATACGCTTATACGGAAAATCAATTGAGTCAATTGTTATATATGGCAATACGAAAATTTAATTAATACATCGATATTTGATTGGATTAAAACAATTGAGTCAATAGTTATATACGGAAAATTAATGAATACGTTATAAGGAAAATCAATTGAGTCAATAGTTATATACGGAAATACATATTGGGGAGAACGGGGGAGAGCGCGCGAGGGATAATGATAGAGAGGAGAGACAATGATGGAGGAATGCGGTATACGGGCTAGGTAAACAATCAATTATTTGCTAGGAAAATAATTTTAATATCGTCAATTTATTCCGTAACATAAGCTAAATAATCAATTATTCCAATCAATGTCATTGAAACCTACCTTAATTAGCATATATGAGTTAATTATGTAGAAATTTGGGGAATATTATATAGTTGATTAGGTTTGGGAAACAAAAGAAGAATATTAGTTGTGATCTTGATTTCCGGGTTGTGATTATTCATTAGAGAATTTAGGGAAGAATATGTGAATCCCGATTTTCAGGAATGTGAATACGAATGCTCCTAAATTGTAGACTTTCAAATGATAATTCCATATGTAATTATTAGGTGCATTAGATGGGAATGTGGACCTTGATTTCACGTGGCATGGATTTAGAAAAATTTTATTTTACCAATTATTAGAAGTGAAATTAAATCCAATTTATATTGGTTGCCATTATTATTACCATGTAATTATTATTTTACCATTATTATTATTTTTACCATTATAAGTGAAATTAAATCCAATTTATATTGGTTGCCACGTGGCTATATGTGAAGCCGATCGTGGATTTGGAAGAATTTCTGTGTTGACATGTGGAATTTGAATTGCTCGGAGTAATGACATGTGACAAGAATGTTTTTGGTTTAGTATATAGGGTTGATTCGGCAATTATTAGTTTTTATAATATTTATTATTTTTCTAATTAATCTTATAGATACAACGAACTATTGATTGGAATTTTTTAAAATTGAGCCTTGGTAAAACAATTGACGGTATCTAATTGTACTTTTATTGATAGACAATATCTATTAATATTTTATTAATCAATTTGACAATAATATATGAGCGGATAAGCGACAAGATGGTTAAGAAAAAAATGAGAAAATCGCACTTTAAGATTAAAGATTTATTAATCTAGAAAATTTATAATGTATTACTTTTTAATAAAAAGGACAATAATTGGTCAATGAGGCATTTTTTCCATTTACAAGGAGTATATTGTATAATTGGACAACAACGTATTAACTTAAGAAAAACAATTAATTGAAAGATTTATAAAACTCAAAATGGTAACAAATATTTATTGCTCGGAAATATTGTATATATCTCTTTCATATATTGATTGAAATATTTTTTTTCTACTACAAAATTACAATTATATTTAAATTGAATTTGGATTATGGACTTTTTATGCATGATTTCAAAAATATTTTATTATTAATAAGATATTTGATTTTTATATCATGTTTTTGAAGGAATATCTGGATTTTTATTACATATTGATTCAATTGTTCTTGCAATATTTATTTATTATATTTGTTTTTGAAATATTGGTATTTTCAGAAGTGTGAACCAATACTAACTAAGTTCAGTCTAGAAAAATGAATTATCTTCTAATTGGTCCACTGATCAACGTTGGTGTTAAATTTAATGATAATTTGTTTAATTAAGAATAATTAATTACTCTAATTACTATCGGATGAAATTAGTATATATATGATACAACTAAGGCGACTCAATCGGAAAAAAGAATAAAAAAAGAAAAGATATAAAATAAGATACAGTTTTGGACAAATCAATCCAAATATTCTCCTAACCAATGCATATTTTGGAGTTATTCAAAATTAGCGGTGCTTTCATTTGGTAAGTCAATGGCAAGAATCTTTAGTAACATAAATATTTTATTGGTTAATTATTTTTTCGATCATGATTGTAATATTTTTTGAGATTTGAAAATTTAAAAATTCTATAATCAATCTTATAATTGTCTATACAATCAATAAATTGAGTGTAATCATTACTATAGCTACAATAATTATTTGTTATTGTATTTATTCAATCTATAGATACCATCAACTATTGATTGAAAGAATTTTAAAACTAAACATTTGGTAAACAAATTGAGAGTATCTATTTATATTTTTAATCAAATTTGACTATGCTACACACAACGGATAATTGACAAGAAGTTTAACAAAAAAATAAGAAAATCGTACTTTTTAACTTAAAAAAAAGACAATAATTGTCAATATGAGTTTTTTGTTTTGTTTTTTTTTTAATTTCCAAGGGTGCACAAGTTTATGATTGGAAAGTAATATATTACCTTAATTAAGAAAAACAAATAATTAAAATATTTACAAAACTAAAAGTGATAACAAATATTTGATTGTTTGAAAATTGTACATATCTCTTTCATATCTTGATATGAGATTAATAAAACTATTTAAATTGACGTTAAATAATTGTCATGATCAATCAATACTACAATTGTCTTATAAAATAAATCATATAATTACTTAATTGATATCTATAATCAATTCGTATTTATTATTTTCTATAGTTTATTAACTGTAACTCTAGAAAACAATCGTAGAATTGTTGGTGCTTAACTTTGGTAAATCAATATTGGAAGATGAAATAATCAATAGCTACCGATGTATGTTTTGGAGTTATCCAAAATTGATGGTGTTTTGCTTTGGTAAGTCAATATAAGGTTTTTTGTAACGAAAATAACGTGTTGTTAACTCAATATATGATAATTAATAATTATATTGTCAATCAATGTCATTAAATAAATTACTGTAAAATAAATTATATATAATCATTTATATAGGATTAATCGATTGATGTTACATTTTAAAATAAACTTCCCAGACAAAAAATTTTGGATTGTCAAACTTCCCATTGTATTCTATCATTTCTTTTGATTGATGAGCGATTCACATCAATCCATTATTGATCAAAATGAGAAAACTCATGGGGTTCTATTGAAAATAAATGTCAAAGAATGAATATTGATACCAATTGTACTATTTCTATACCATGTTTTAGTTATATCATGTTTATGTTCGTAATTTTTTTTGGTGGATTACTATGATATAGCTATAAAATTTATGTTAATACTACTAACGTTTATATCAATGACATAATAGTTCCTTTTAGATTTTATTCACGATTTTTTCTACCATATTATTTTGAATAATATTTCAATTTATATTTTTGATTAACAATGTGAAGTATTCATTTTTTTCAACCGTACAAGTACAATATAGAAATATATGTCTCACAAATTATATATAATTGTTTATAGAGAGGTGTGTGAGAAAGAAATGGATATATAAAACAATAATTTAGAGACATGCATAAATTGAGAGATAATTCTGAATGAGTTGAATTAGACATTTAAGTTTATAGTTGAAATATAAAATCTATAGATAAATTTTTGTTTTTAATAACCTTATACGAATATTACTATTAAAATAAAGTCATAAATACCAGTTCGTGTTAATATATATTATAAAACGATAATATTAAAATAAAAATATACGTGCAATGCACGGGAGTGAATTACTAGTATATATATATATATATATATATATAGAGAGAGAGAGAGAGAGAGAGATGGGGGACCATTAGAGAATTGGCCGAAGAGAGGAGAGATGTGAGGGGGACCGAGGGGAGATAGAGACTTGGGGAACAATGAGAGAGAAAAGATGAGGTTATCACGTGGGGCTCACAAGGTGTTTGGCTAAGCTTATTTAAAATATTTTATAAGCTCCTACATCTTATAAGATGTTTTTAGAGCTTATAAGATGTTAGATCTTATTTTAAGAATAATTGGTTGAAGTGTTTGGATATAAAAATTTGTTGTAGCTTTTAAGATGTTAGCAATGACAATTGTGTAATTAAAATAGTCAAAAATAAAGGAGGTTGTTGAAATAAGATCTTATTTTGAAAATAGGATTCCCAACTTTTTTAAAAACAACTTATAAACTCCTAACATCTTATTTTAGGAACATATTACATAATTTTTTAAAAAAAAGTTTACCAAAAAAATTTAAACACCTTATAAGCTCTTCAAAACATCTTATAAATTAGACAAAAATGATCGTCTCACGAATTTAGATCGCGAGACTCGGATGGTGTTTGGTTATAAGCTCTCTACCCTCTACGAGTCTCGCATATCTTAATTCGTGAGACGGTCTCATACAAATTTTTATCTAATTATTATTGTGAGAATTATGCTTTGGCATATTAAATTAATCTTGGGTTGCACAGGGATAGATATTGACATTATCAAGTTCAAGCACGAAAGATCCGTGAGACGGTCTCATACAAGTTTTTGTCTAATTGTTTTTGTGAGAAATATGTTTTGTGATTAAATTAATTAATAGTGGGTTGCACACCGATATTGACATTATCAAGTTCGGGCACGAAATATAGTAGGAAAAAATAACTAATTCATGCAATTGCCTTGTGTTTGGTATATAGGCTATTA
The DNA here is from genome assembly GCA_016081115.2 of Rehmannia glutinosa. NCBI lineage: Eukaryota > Viridiplantae > Streptophyta > Magnoliopsida > Lamiales > Orobanchaceae > Rehmannia > Rehmannia glutinosa. Next base: position 20,725 of record JABTTQ020002104.1, read on the forward strand.
ATCACCCTAATACTAATAATGAATCCAACATTAATCATGAGAATCCTTGAAATTATGATAATTAATCCCAATTGCAACCCCTGCAAGGCCGCAAACACTATATGCTAGTTTACCTTGCAATCAAGTCCGGAGGACTCGAGTCGAGGACCACATCCTGACCCGCAATGGCGATTTTCAAGGTCTTAATATTGTTCGATCGTTGAATTAATTGCAGTTTTGATTAGGGATAGCAATGGGGACGGGCGGAGTGTCGGTCCCCGTCCCCTCCACGGGCGAGGAGGGCGCCGTGTTGAATTTTTTTCTTTTTTATATTTTTATCTTATATTTTATATCATTAATAATTTTTAATATTATATTTAGTATTATAAATACATATTGTTTATAAAATTTTTCATTATATATGTTAAATATAATATTAAATACATAAAACTATATTATTTTATATAATATACATATAAAATATACATTAAATATATTAAAAAAATAAAAATAAAAAATAGAACAGGCGGGCGGGCGGATACCCCTGAGTGGATGTGATACCCAGGACCGCCCGCCCCGCCCCACCACGGGTTACGGGCGGGGCGGCCCAAAGCGGGCGGGCGGGGTGGAGTGCAGCGTCGGGCGTGTCATTTTGCCATCCCTAGTTTTGATCATGTAAACATAAGTGATAGTTTTAGTCCTGTAATTATTGTGTGTAGCAATTTTGGTCTTGAAAATATAAAAATTGGCATTTTTGTCATCTAAATATGTTGTGGCAATTTACGTCCCGTAAATTTTTATTTGTTTGCAATTTTGGTCTCATAAATTCTATATTTGAGAAATTTTGTTCTTTGAAAAAGGGTGAAATATGAAGGATGAATAGGATATTTATAAGACCAAATAAGACACTCATTCGGATTTAAAGGACCAAAATTGGTACATAAGATACTTACAAGACCAAAATTCCAATTATGCCTTCAATCATTTCATAACCAACTAGAAGTAACATAAATGATTTGGTTGTAGCTCATGCGGTCAAAGGACATGTTATTGGGTGAGCAAACATGAGCTTGAATCTCGTCCTCATCTCCTCCCATGACATCTCATTTCTCTTTCCTCTCCTTGAAAAAAAAGTAGATTGCACAATATAATCCTTATCAATAACTTGATCCCTTCCATCTCCCTTCTTGCCCTTTTTCATTGCCTCCCATCTACTACGATAGCGATTAAATAGGTTAGGCTTGGTTTTGGTTTGTTTGAATCGAGAGCCGACCCACTAAGTTTTTAAGAATTATTTTTAAATAAAGTTACCACTATGATTTTCTCGAAAATATATTTTCCTAAATAAAATATCATTAAAAATCCATAAAAGTTTTTTTCTGAAAAAAAAATGGGAGAAAGATGAATTAGGCCGGGTCGAGAAAATGAAACACTCGTACTCTTTTATCTTTGCTAAACCCGCTCTAATAGCATGGATATAAGGTGAATCGAATTTGACACGGACCATAGTCATCACATTTAGTGTATCGGTGTATGTCCCCAAAACTCCTTTTATTAGAAACTCATGTACTAACTCAAATTATAATCAACCTTGCTACTCACAAAATTTATCCCTACTGATTATATATCTTTGTAGAAATTATAATCAATAGCCTACGTTAAAAGGTCGCATACGTTGGCGGTTCACCGCATAGAACCTGCCCATGAAAAGTAATTGTGCCTGGTGTCCTTGGGTCGATTTTAGGGATAATTATTCACAGTATAGCTTGATCCAACTATAGCTAGGCCCACTTGAGCAAGAGAACATCCCAATCAAGATCGATTCAAGCGCGAGCATAGGCGGCCCGATAGAGAGACTACGAATGAGAATGTCCCGACCCATCCTAATCCTTTATCCTCTTACGGTATGGTTTGTTTTTTATTCTTTTAAATGAAATGGAATAAGGATGGCAATTCGGGTCGTGTTCAAGTTTGCGGTCGAGTTGAAACATAATATTTACACCATTGTCACTAACGAAGACAACCCATTTTGGTCATATTCATCAATCCCGAACACGACATGTTTAAAATACGAGTAACCCGGACATGATTTGCATAAGAAATTAACCCATTTTTCGTGTTATATATGTCGAACCGGTTATGATCCGAACTAAAATGCCTTAAACCTAATCCACTTATAACATATTAGATTCGGGTAGTATTTTCATATCGTGTAGGAGATTGTTACTCATAGAATGAGAGTGTGTCGTGGTTGTGGCCAATCACCTATGGTTGTAACAAAAGTTGGAGATGGGTTGTGGGGATAAATCCTTTCTTTTGGCAATGGAGTAGGCTAACTAGATGATATCCCGGTTGGGGAGTACCCAACTCTCATGTGATTTTAATATGTGTCTCATTTAGGGCCAAAGCCGAGGAAGTTTCATGCATGTGGCCCAACTAATATTAATATAAAAATAAAAATTAATACATCAACCTTAAAAATAAAACTATAAATAAGTAACAATTTTGACAAAGAGAATGTATTAATTCAATTATATCTTAATTTTCAAAAATAAATAACATAATATAATTATATCAATATATCATAACATCTCTCTTCTATTCTTTATACTTTGAAATAGTTGCATAAAACTTTCATTGTTAATATTTCGAAACGTATGTATATAATAAAACAATCATTCGATAACTCATCATCAATGCTGAATTCTTTAATGATAATTTGATAATGAAACATAAATCATCCAAAAGGGACAGATAGAGACATAAGAGAATAATACAAAAATTCGAGTTCAAGTTTATTGTGGAGCAAAAGAAATTGTGTAAAATTTTGAGAAAGGGAAAAAAATAGATCAAGATTCATAATTTTTAAGTTCATAAATGAGAAGGAGAAAAGAAGAATGAAAGCATAATTGAAGACTTTTTTTTCTCTTTTTCCTATTTTTTGTATTTATTTTAAATTTAAAAAGTGAAAGTACCAAAATACCAATAAGTTTTTTCAAAATTCCACGGGGGCTCAGTGTTGAATTATAAACTTATTTTATTTTTAATTTTGATAGTTTAGTTTGGTAGTTAGTGTAGTAGTTAAAGTGTAATGGGTTAAAACAAAATGTGGCCATTGGATCAAGGTTGGTGAGAAGTAATCCTAGCCATTGATTTAGATGAAATTTTAGTATAAACAAGGGGTGTTGTGATCCATTTTGTATCAAGTTAAGAAAGAAAAACAAGTGAGTGAGAAGCAAAACTTCTAAGAAATATTTGAGTTAAGAGTAACGTTGTAGTGAGGTGTGTCTTGTAATATTTGAGTGATCAATAAAAGTGTGTCATTTTGAGTGATAAATTTTCAACAAAGTGGCATCAGAGCCACGGTTGTAAAATCTCGTGAAATTTTAAGTATGCTCTATTATTGCATCTTGGACAGATCTTCCACATAAAAAAATTCTTGAGATTTTATACACAGTAAAACCGTGTTGAAAGTATTGAGTCAACTCATTAAGTTGACCAAGCAAATTGACAGTTGACCGTGAATTTACCAAGGGTTGATCGTTGACCAGGTCAAGAAAAAAAGTTAACCAAATTTTAAGATTTGTTTTAGCATCGTAGATTTATTCATACTCGGAATCTTCAATTCACATGGTGAAAAATCTTACAATAGTGTGGCAGCATTCCAAGTTCCACAACTTAAGGGAATCGTATTTGAAAATTGGAGTATCAAAATTAAAGCACTCCTCGGAGCATATGATGTATGGGAAGTCGTGTAAAAAGGCTATGAAGAGACCAAAGACGAGTCAATACTATCTTCTACACAAAAGGATAGTTTGAAGACTCGAGAAAAAGAAAGACAAGAAGGCTCTCTATCTCATCTACCAAGCTTTAGATGATGATGGCCTTGATAAAATCTCAAGTGTTACCTCCGCCAAACAAGCGTGGGATAAGCTCGGAGTCTCTTACAAGAGAGAAGAGAAAGTTAAAAGGTGTGTTTTGCAAACATTAAGAAGAGAGTTTGATATACTTCAAATGAAAAATGGTGAACTTATTTATGATTACTTTTCTAAAGTTTTGGTTCTAATCAACTAAAAAGAAATGGTGAAAAGCTAGAAGATACAGTTATTATGGAAGAAATTCTTCAATCTTTGGATGCAAATTTTGATAGTATTACAACTATCAGGAAACCAAAGACCTCAAAACTATGTCAATTGAACAACTTATTGGTTCACTGCAAAGCCATGAGAAAAGAAAAAGAAGAAGAGTGTTATGGATCAACTTCTTAAGACAAAAGTCCAACCATCCAAGAATAAAAAAACTTCCACAATAACAGAAGTCAATATGGAAGAGGTCGTGGACAAGGACGAGGTCATGGTCATAGACGAGGTTGGAGTTCAAACAATAATTTCAATAACAACAACCATATGCAAGGAGAAAGTTCTACAAGAGTCCGTGGAAGAGGAAATTTAAACTCGAGGTATGATAAATCTCAACTTCAATGTTATTACTCCGGAGATGGTAGAAATCCCAATACTCGAGTTAATAAGTGGGCCAACTTGGTGGAAGATAAGAAAGAAGATGGAGGTAATGTTTTGCTTATAGCACGAAATGGTAATGGTAATGGTCAAGACGACACATGGTACGGATGCGGGTTCTAGCAATCATATATTTGGGAAACGAACAATGTTCGTAGAACTTGATGAATCGAGTTAGTGGAAATGAGTCAAACTCTAGATCTCAAAATCCACTTGAGCTCATACATCTTTGGTGTTTGTGGTCCTATTAAGTCAAGTTCGTTCGGTAAAAGTAATTATTTTTCTTGTTCATTGATGATTTTTCAAGAAAAGCTTGGATTTATTTCTTGAAGCGAGAAATCGAGGTGTTTGAAGCATTCAAAAAGACTAAGGCGGCGTGAGAGAAAGAAAGTGGTCTTCACATCAAAGCCATGGGGCTGATTGAGAAAAGAATTCACTTGGAGGAATTCCAAGAGTTTTGTGAAGCAAACAAAACTCGATGACCACTCATTTTCCCGGATCCCCCAAACAGGATGGAGTTGCATAAAGAAAGAATTGAACCATTCTCAACATGGCACGAAGCATGCTCAAAAGCAAGGAAATGCCAAAGGAGTTACGGGCGAGAAGTTGTGGCATGCACGGTTTATCTGTCAAACCACTAGACCAACAAGAAGAGTATGGGGAATGACACCATAAGAAGTATTGAATGGAAGAAAGCATGGTATTTCCCATTTAAGAGTTTTGGAAGCATTGTTCATATACATGCGAAATGAACAAAGAAGTAAGTTGGATGATAAAAGCTGAAAGTTCATATTCATCGGATGCGACAACAACTCTAAATGCTATAAACTATATAATCCTAGTAATGGAAAGATAATCATCGTGAGACGTTATCTTTGATGAAGAGGGCGAATGGGATTGGAAACACATGCCAAAGATTCCAACTTCATTCTTGAATTTGAAGATGATGAACAAGCAACTATTGAGCAAGCAAAAGAAGAATCAATTACACCACCAACTTCACCATTCATTTTCAAAATCATCACCATTTTTCCTAGTACGATAGAAATGAAGAGCATACAAAAACTCTCACCCTATTTGCTTTGTTTGCAAATTGCAAGCCAAGTAAACTTTGAAGAAGTTTGCTCAACACAAGAAATGGAGAGATGCAGTGGATGAATAAATTAAATCCATCAAGAAACACGACTCTTGGGAGCTTGCTCAACTTTCCAAAAGTCATAAAGCCATCGGTGTAAAATGGGTGTACAAGGTGAAAAAGAATGCTAAAGGAGAAATTGAGCGATACACGGCAAGGCTTGTTGAAAAAGGTTATAGTCAAAGAGTTGGATTAACTATGATGAGGTATTTGCTCATGTTGCTCGTTTAGAAACCATAAGACTAATCATTTGTTTGGCAGCCCAAAACAAGTGGAAAATACGGTGATTGGATGTAAAGTCAGGCGTTTCTTAATGGAATACTAGAGGAAGAAGTCTACATTTAACAACCAAAGCGCTATGTGGTTGAAGGACAAGAAGATAAAGTCTTAAAGTTAAAGAAAGCTCTACGGATTGAACAAGCATCTAGAGCATGAAATAGCGAGAATTGACAAATACTTGCAAAAGAAAGGCTTCACCAAATGTCCCTACGAACATGCTTTTTACATCATGAACAAGGATAATGATTTTTAATTGTTTGCTTATGCGTTGATGATTTGTTTTTAAAGGGAACAATATAGGCATGTTCGAGAATTCAAGAAGGCAATGACAAAATAATTGAAATGACCGACATTATTTGATGGAACACTACTAGAAATCAAAATCAAGTAAAATGAAGAGGAGATTTTATCTCACAAGAAAGCTACACAAAAGAGATCTGAAGAAGTTTAAGATGGATGATTGCAATTGTTCGTGATTTTGTTAAAGACAAACATACGGTGTCAAGTTTTAGTATAGTTTTACAAGTGGGGTTATCGTCTCCACGAGGAATTGGTATCGAACTTTATACTAAATCGTAATTATAATAGCTTAATTCTATCTAAGAATCGATGATAGGTGATCTTTTGTTAACGGAAAAGAAACCTAAAATTAAACTAACAAATTGTTCGGACAAATTATCAAACACTTAATATATGAATTCTAGAGGGTTGATTCACTAGCTATCCCCTATGTTCTCAATCCAATTTATTAATCACATGTTATTAATCTATAAACCCAATATTCCTACCATTTCACTATCACTTCTCTCTCGGGTGTCAGTGGTTCAGGTTTGAAATCCCCAATGTTCACACTTTATGAACTTTCAATCCGATTTTTTTTCTCAAAACCCCCGGACTTAATCTTTTGCATACTTTACACATGGGGTTTCATATTTTCTTTTCTCGGGTAACCTCACGCAATTAAACATATACCATGTTCATCATACCCTCCTCAACCTTCAATATTTTTATATACTTTGTGTGTATGAGTGATGGGTAATTAGGATTTTCACATGTAGGCTGGGTATTAGATTTACGCCAAAGAAACAGTTTACAAGGCTCAAATGGGGACACTAAGAAAAATATATAATATAAAGGTAAGCATTTTTGGCTCTAGCTTGTTCAAAGATAGCCTAAATCACTTCTTAATGTTACTTCACCTAGGATTTCACCTCGACTAGTGTTCAGATAAGTTCTAGAATCCAGTGGGATCATTCAGGAAACACTCAACCGCATAAATCATCTCCAAATAAATCAACAGAGTTAAGCACATAGATGAAATTAATGGAAAAAAGAATATATCACAGCTCAAACACATGCTCTTTTGACCTTTCAATTCATATTCAACAAATTCACTTAGTCATGCAGTTTTACACTTACACAAACGACTCGACTCGACTCTGGATTTTCTTTTTTTTGTTTTTTTTTTGTTTTTTACTCAAAACTCGACTCGATGAAAAAGATTACAGATTACACCCCCCAAACTTATAACGATATTGTCCCCAATGGAGAGGTGAGAAAAAGGACTTTCTTGGTAGCCGAGGAGCGAAGGCTCCTCATCAGAGTCATGTGATACTACTACGTGTATGAGGTGTCTCATATAAGTGCACTTTTTCTTCCTAGCGCACAAGCCTGTGGGTGTTGTATGCCTCCGAGGTGTGGTCTTGTTCTTTCCCTTCGCCTTGGCCCGCTCCCTGTTTGGTTTCGCATCTTTGTAACCTCGCAAGGTAGACGAGAAAAAAACTCGTAGAACACTTTAATTCGATTATGGGTGAGAAATCGAAAATCAAAATACGTACACAATGCACCCTAATGGAAAATGTATTGCCATGTCGAGAAGACAAGCATAAATATGCAGGATAGTACTCAACAATGTGAAAATGTTATTTAGGCATTTGATCAAACACCTGAAGTATGCACGAGTTTGGGATAAGAAGGTAAATGCAATTATAGTACAATTGATCCCAAAATTTCAACACCAAAACCTAGTTCTAGCATGAGCAACCAAACCACAATCCACAAATCAACAACTATCCTAGCACTACTACAATCCAATCACACAAGAATAGAGAGATGGGGAAAACCATGGGGTGGGGTTTGGAAGTAACAATCTTACCAAATGATGAGTAGGAAAGATGAAGGTGATGTGTAGGGTGCTAGAGTGCTCCTTTGTGAAGATGGAGTAGGAGTTGTGTGAGGTTTTGGTGATGAAAGTGGGTGCCGTCGAGTTGCCATGCTAAGAAACGAAGTGTTATGTTTTAAAACAAAAAGAGGGTGGGGTGATTGATATACCCTGGGCGGGCGGGTCTTGCGCAACACGCTCTACGCGCGTATTGATGCGCCACAAATGTTTTGGGCTGCCACCTTTTGAGGGGGCGCGCTATGGCGCCCCATGCCAAAGATTGCGGTGATGGCATGCTTAAGTCAATTTTTGCCTGTTGCATGGTGCGAGGATTTCGGGGCCTTGCCGCTCGATTTTTCGTCATAATGCTTCGCTCACTGTAAAAACAAGGGGTCGGGATATGATACAACTCTCTACTCCTAAAAATGCAAAAATCTACTATGATAAAATAAAAACAAAAACAACTACTAAACTATATTAATATTACGAAAGCAATAAAGGGGCTTGGGTTGCCTTCCATGAAGCGCTAAGTTCTGATCTTTCACCGAATTTGTCAAATTATCCTCAATTTGGAGCTCAATAGAACGTTATCCACATTTCCCTTAGATACTTCCCGACCTCTAATATCTTGACTATATCCCCATCCATCGATGACCATCATTGGATTCAAATTTAAGCCTCTTGGTTGGATGGATGGTGAATACGATTTCCTCCTTATTGACCCACAAAGTCGGCTCCCGTTTCTACATCGATCAAAGCTCTTGTTGTAGCTAGAAATGGCTGACCAAAAATTATAGGTATATTGGGTCCTCATTCACGTCCAACACTACAAAATCCCGGGGAGAACAAATTTATCAATTCTCACTAACACGTCCTCAATGATTCCCCAAGGATATGTGATGGATCGATTCGCAAATTACAACGTGATATTGCAGTTTAACCTCCCCAAGCCCAAGCTTCGTAACATCGAGAGAGAGATATAAGATTCATGTGAGAACCAAGATCACAAAGTGGCTTTTCAAAGAAAACTCCTCCAATAGTACAAGGAATAGTAAAACTCCCTGGATCCTTTATTTTCTAAGGTAGTTTGCTTTGCACTATTGCATTGCATTCCTCTGTCAGATAGACAGTCTCAAACTCCTCCAACTTTATTTTATTGGATTCCACTCCCTTCGTATAAATGGGCGTCTGTTCAGGTGCAAGCTGAATTTCTGCCTCCTTTTTCACATAAATTGCATTGCAGTGCTCTCTCGGATTAACCTCCGTGTCACTCGTAAACTTTCTCTCTCGCCGCAATGAATTCACTGTTGTCGCCAACTGACCCATTTGTGTCCTGATTGACCTAATATGCATCTCCATTGTATTCATCTTTGTACAAGGACTATCAATCTGCGTATCACTTCTGTTCAACTAATTCTTGGTCTCTCCTATGAATGAGTCGAGAATCTCTTCTAGCGACTGCTTCTTTTCACCTCCGGGTGCATTGGAACTGGATAGGTTGGGATAACCCGGAGGTGGGTTCAATACATTCATGTTGTTGCTATAAGAGAAATTCTCATGATTGCAAAGTCCCGGGTGATACTGAGTTGGTAATGGATTACCTCTATTATTAAAATCCCGGTTATTCACATAATTTACTTACTCAGCCTCGTGAGTGGCAGCTGCATGAACAACCGCGGGTGGGATCTCAGCTTGTTGTGGTGTTCCACCAATATTCATGATTGCTAATTGCTTTGTCAGGCTCTAGATTTGAGCCGCTAATGCTGACATTGTAGCTCAAGAACAGCGACCTTCTTTAGCGCCGACGCTCGAGAGGGCCATTGATAATCTGTTTGTGGCCATTTTTTCAAGCAAAAGTAAAGCTTTAGTCGGAGTTTTAGCCATCAATGTACCTCCTCGCCACATCTAATATCATCCTCGTATGCCCATTCGGCCGTTGTAAAAATATTGAACCCTCTCGCACCGCATAACCATATTGTGGGCAACTCAGTGAGATCTTTAAATCGCTCCCAAGCTTCATATAATGACTCAAAATCAATCTCCGAATTGGGATATCTCACTTCTCGGTTGGAACGTCTTCTTTGGGAGGAAAGAATTTTACCAAAAATCTTTTAGTCGGATCATCCTTCGTGATACTCCCAGGAGAGCGAACGTTTGCAACCATCGTTTGGTCTTATCCCGAAGTGAGAGCGGGAAAAGCCTCAATCTAATGGCCTCATCAGTCACACCATTCATCTTGATGATGTCGAAAATCTCCAAGAATGTAGCCAGATGTGTATTCGGATCATCCACTAGACTCCCCCCAAACCGATTCTGTTGAACCATGCTTATGAGACCGGCTTGATTCGAAATTATTTGCATTTATGGGATGCACAATTTCGGAGTATTTTTGGTTCACAATCAGTAGGAAATAATCCCAAATTATCCTTTCTTGTGTGCCAGAGTAGTGGCACATTCGAGAACCAAAGTTGCGTTGTTCTCATTTTCGTCGTTCCTCGCCATTGCTTGATTCTCTACTCGCTTTCGCTTATGATTGCCGAAGTGTCCTTTCAATCTCTCGAATAAAGGAAGCAAACTAATATCTTTTTGAATCTCGCATAAACAAGCAAGTCAATGAGAAACACGAAATTATATTTCCTAAACTAGTCAAGATTATGATTAAAACTACTTGGTAATATTATTAGCGTAAAATAGGATAAACAATCCCGGCAATGGTGCCAAAAACTTGTTCATGATTTTCTTACCGCAAGTGTACGGTGTCAAGTTTTAGTATAGTTTTAAAAGTGGGGTTATCGTCTCCACGAGAGATTGGTATAGAATTTTATACTAAGTACTATAATTATAATAGCTTAATTCTATCTAGAAATCAAAGAGAGATGAATTTTTGTTAAACGAAATGAAAACTAAAATTAAACTAACAAATTGGTTCAGACAAATTATCGAACACCTAATAGATGAATTCTAGAGGGTTGATTCACCTAGTTATCCCATATGTTCTCAATCCAGTTATTAATCACACATTATTAATCTATAAGCCCAATATTCCTACCTAGTTTTATCGCTTTCCTCTCTCGAGTGTCAAGTGATTCTAGATTCCAATTCGATTTCAATATCTCTATAAAAATCATAAAATAAACCCTAATGTGCTCGATGAATATTCTATCACAGGCTTCAAAAGATTCATAAACCTCTCGGTTCTATAAAACCCTAGGTTATGCTATTCTATGGCCAATCGTTCAATTATCTCTCGCGAGTGTCAAATTAAATACACCAAACAATCTAAATTATTGATCAGATAACCCAGATGCATTTAATTCAAATAGCACAAATAGATTAAAGAACATGCGAATCTAATGAACTGAAAATCAAAACATAGGTTCCAACTTAAGTTACATCAATCCCCTAGAAATATAGGTTTAGCTCATAATGGATGTACAAAAACTCATGAAGAAGTAATTATACATCTCAAGAATCGACAAAGAAAAAAAAGGAATTGAAAAGAGAAGAGAAGGAATCCTCTCTGTGTCCAGATGAGAGATGCCTTCAATTATCGTCCCAAACCCTAGCTCCATGTTTTTGCCTTGACCCTTGTTCCGAGCGTTATTCATTGTATTTATAGGTCTAAAATCCGTCAAAAGCCCAAAGACCGAAGTATAACTTATTTATGCCGGACGTGCTTGCCGCCAATGGTTGGCTAAGTCGCTCATCGCCCCCGCGCTGCGCGCGCAAGAATGATGGCATCTGGCGCTAAAACCGCGCCTCAGCTCTGTCAATATAAGACCCGACCCTGGCTGCGCAGGGGTAGTGGCGATCTTGGCGATCGGCTTGAAATAATATATTTCCGCTTTTCTCTTTTTAAATGCGACTTCCTCCTTCCAAACATATTTTTCATCGTTTTTGACCAATTTCGGCTACCAAAACTGTCGACTCTCTAATGACAACTAATGACATGAAATTGACTCAAATGACACTAAAATACCCAAAAATAACGCAATATCCTAGTTTAGAATACTTAATACATTGGTATAAAACCAACTTAACAATAATCCAATATGCACACCAGTAGAATGTGGATTGAAATTATGTAAGGATGATGGAGTAAATAAAGTGGGTCCAATTGTTCAAAACCTAGTTGGATGTCCGAGGTACTTAAATTGTACAAGGCCACGATATTCTCTACGATTGGACTTGTGTGTCGCTATATGGAAAATCCAACAACTACACATTTCAAGGCCGACAAGAGAATTCTTCGTTACCTAAAAAGTACTATCCAGTTTGTCCGCTTCTATTTAAATTCTAATGATTATAAGCTTTGGATGATGATAGTGATTAGGTGGAGATCGATGATCAAAAAAGTACAATCGGCTTCACATTTTTCATGGGAGATATTGCTTTCACTTTGATATTGAAGAAACGAGCCAATAGTCACTCTTTCAACATGTGAAGCGAGACGTGGCAAGTAACATCATGTGTTAGTCATGCAATACGACTAAGGAAATTATTAAAAGAATTAAGCATGTCACAAGAAGAACCAACAAGGATTTATGTCGATAACAAGTCGGCAATAGCTTTGCCCAAGTAATCCCGTATTTCATAATCGAAGCCAACATATTGATACTCGATACTACTACATCGAGAGAATGCATTGCGAGAGAAGAAGTTCAAGTGAAGTATGTGAAGTCACATGATCAAGTTCCGATATTTCTACCAAGCCATGAAGTATGAAGACTTTACAAGATTGAGAAGTTCACTCGGGATAATAAAACAACTTTAAAGGGGAGTGTTGAATTATAAACTTATTTTATTTTTAACTGTGGTAGTTAAGTTTGGTGGTTGGTGTAGTAGTTAAAGTGTGGTAGGTAAAACAAAATGTGGCCATTGGATCAAGGTTGGTGAGAATTAATCTTAGCAATTGATTTAGATGAAGTTTTACTATGAATAGGGGGTGTTGTGATTCATTTTGTATCAAGTTAAGAAAGAAAAACAACTGAGTATAAGCAAAGCTTCTAAGTAATATTTGAGTTAAGAGTGAGGTTGTAGTGAGGTATGTAATATTTGAGTAATCAATAAAAGTGTATCATTTTGAGTGATAAATTTCCAACACTTAGTGCACCCTTGGCCCCTATGTGGCCTCGTTCGGGTCCAATTGGTTTTTTTTAATAAACAAATATACATGCATTTGTTATAATGAGACAAATGTTAAAAAATCACAAGGTTTTTAATGGTGTTCAATTGGGTAGAATCTCATTACCCTGTTGTGTTGCAAAACAAAACAATTTGTATTTGTTTTATTTTTTTTTCAGGAAAAAAATATTTTCTATAAATATCTCCTTTTAAAAATATTTTTTCCCACTAAAATATAAAGTATAAAAGAAGTACCAAGTATTACAAACTAAAAAGGGATAATTTCATTTTTCATACCCAATCTATACCCTAATTTCACTTTTGATACCCCTGTTTTCAACCTAATCAAGATTGGTACCTAACGTTCACAAAATTAATCATATTTGGTACCTTTCGTTAACTCTCCGTTAACTCTAACAGATTTAACTTTGTTATAGCAGGTTTCCTTCTTAGAACAACCTTTCGGTTTCATTGACTAATGTTTTATGAATGATCTCTTCCAAGTACCCAAACTTTATCGCTACAATAATGGAAATAGTCCATTACGACCATATCAGGCCCAACATGCTTCCGTAAAATTAATAGATCCCTTAAAATTCATACCTCTTTTGACCGAAACACCGCCGGGTTAAGTGGTTCGCAACGCCACTGATGAGAAAATTATCGCCCCGGATCGTTTGACAAACGGCTCCTCACTGTTCAACCTCACCTCGGGGAAGATGATCGCAAGTTATCCGACCCCTTCAAAGACTTCTCAAAGACAAAACGACCTTGGTTCGTTTCCTACTCCGGGCGTAAAGTATTTCTTTAAAGGGATAGATCAATAGAACACTATGAGCACATGTTGAACAAAAGCCTTTATTTTATTAAGAACTTAAAGAAAAATTTATTACATTAGTAATCTCCTTTTGGGAGGAGAAAACTTGTTTAGCCTCTCATTATTGAGGCTTGCACTCGAAAATACATAAATTTAAAAACTAAACACTCAAACTTATTACAAATTTTTCACTCAGATTTTATTGTAAGAAAACTAAGGAAATGTTCGATGTCCTCGACTTCCTTCAAATCCTGCATTTTATAGAGGTAAGTCAGGACTTGAAATTCGGACTTCAAATCTTGTTGAGATGTAAGACGCCACCGCTTACGTCATACTCTGAATTATTACTCGCCGGTTGTCTTCCTTCTCTTTTCGCGTGACTCAACCCATGTGATGGTTGTCGGGGAATCTTTTAAAAATTAGTGCGTGGTCCCCGAGGAAAACGCGTCTTGTGAGCCGGGCCCTTGTCCTTTCGGTGTATGGTCTGTCGGTCGGGTTTGGGTTTGGGGAAACCTTTCCCAAACTCGGGTTCTTCTGTTCGGGGCATGCTTGAGCGATCCGGTCGATCCAACGGCCAACATGCGCCATGTTACGAGAATTTCGGTAAGTTTCTTTGCTCCTTAGGAATCTTGTTTTCCCAGAGAATTCTCCTTTTGGTTTGAAGAGTTCTCTCGCAAATCCTGTGGTTGATCCAGTCATCGAATTCAAAAGGAAAGATCCATTCGTCGAGTGCGGAAGAACTTGAATGGATATTTGACTTTGTCCATTTCGATTAGACAAACCCAAAGACCCCATGCTCGCCCGGTAGAAGCTTCGTCTTGAGAAAATGCTCCTACTAACACTGGTCCTTCTTAGGTGAAGTTTTGCCTTAATATATTTTAAAGCATTTCCATCCGGTCTTCTTAGCTTGATGAAATGAAAAGCTTCATTAAAGCCTTTCTTATTTGGTTCAGAGCCGCACCGATAAAATACGATTCCAAAATATCGCCTCGGCCAAGTGTGGATTATTGGCCTGGGTCTCGTAAATCGCTTCCCAATCCATTTCGGTAATTTTGAAATTTCGGGAATCCTGGTGACACGGTATAGATTGAGGCTAAAGCTCCAAAAGTATACCATTCATGTACTTCATTTGGATGACTTCCTGGTTTCATCCAAACTCGGGATACTTTCCGAGATATCAACCATTGTTTTCTCCGGGTTAATACATTGTCTTGTAACTAGTTTCTCCCATTCGCCGATATACCTGCATAGGAGAAATCTTATTCTCGTCGATTTGAACCTTAGATTTTCTGTCTGTGGCCTAAGATTCAACTCTCCCTCTTTTACCCTAGAGGTGTTGGGTTGACTTGAAGACTCGGGTTGTGACAGGAGCTTCAACATTCGTTCTGATTTGTACCTCGGGGGATGCATCACCGCAACACTTGTGATTATGGTACTTGACCGGGTTAGAGCCCGTACTCTCTCGGCCCCTTTTTACACCGTAGGAGATGCGGCTGGAAGAGAGGCCCTTGCAACGCTAAGAACAATTGTCCTTGAGCCGGCATGCTCGTATTTAACTAGAAATGGATTTCTCGGTCAACTGTTGAAGTCGTCCGGCAAACAAACTCGCATTGAGACATAGCGTCCCAAAATCTCGTTCTAGACTCTCCAGGTTTTCCCGAGATGTCTTACTCGTTTAAGGACCTCTCAAGAACGCAAGCGTCCTTCCATCTCGTGTCAAGAAATTGCAAAAATTCTTTCTCGTTGATATGCCATCTATTTGCTTCACCGGGTGTGAATAAACCGCAATATCGCATGGCACTTCTTCATTTGGTGTGACCTTAGTAAGCTCGTTGCCCACCAATCATCACGGCATCGTGTAAAGAACGATTCATCCTCGTCTTGGGAAATCGCAAGTTTTGGAAGCTTTTTACAAACTTCTTTAAGTTGCTTAATTCCTTCTTGATGTTCATTTTCCCATTTGAATAATGCATCTTTTTTTAAGTAATGGGCTAAACACCTTCCTTGTAGTATGCTAGATTGTTAATAAACATTCCAAAGAAAATTAACAACTCCCTTAAAACTCGAAGTTGCTTCTTGTCTTTAAGTGTATCCGAAATCCTCGTATTTTTTCCACAATATGATTACGTAGAATAATTCCCATTCATCGATTTCAATTCCGAGGAATTCAATCTGTCTTGTCGCATTACGCCTTCTTTTAAAGCACTAATCCTTTCTTTGTGACAAACATCCGAAAATATTTCCAAATGTTTGATATGCTCCTTCATGTTCTTTGATGCGATTAGGATATCATCGATATACACGAACATGAAATCAAATAATCTTTGAAAAGATTATCCATCTTTCTTTGATATATCCGGGGTGCGTTAGCCAATCCCATAGGCATCACGTTCCAAATATAGTGTCCCTGTGGTGTAGAAAGTCAGAACTTCTTTACTTTCTTCCTCCATCTTAATCGGTAGAATCCGATTTGCAATCGAACTTTGAGAATATCTTGGCACCTTTGATACTGATTAACCGGATGTTCTCTGCTTGGGATATAGTATCCGTCGAACTCCAAAATGTTATTAATCCCTTTGTAATTAATAACAAGTCTTCGCTTTCCTCTTTTGATTTCTCCATGGTTTCGACTAAGAATCACGGATCTTTTGTATGGAGAAACTCTGGTGAAATTAACTTAAGGTCAAGATGTTCCTTAAGTATCTTTTGCATATCCTCACGATCTTCCGGTTCATAAGGATTGGTTTGAATCTTACGAACTCGTACTCCTTTCCAGGTTTAACCTTTAAGGAAGCTTTAAGCTCGTTCTTATCCCACCAAGCCAAAGGATCCTCATTGTAATTCCTTTGGATCTTCTTCTTGATATCCTCGAGTGATATTTGTTCCTCTATGGTTACATCACTCTGTGGATTCTCCATTAGACTCATCCATAATTCTCGCAACGGCTTCCTCGAGTGACTCGTTCTTCTCCTTGTACTCACGAATGAATACAAGTTATTATCCCATATCTTCCGATCCTTCGGATGGAACCAAATTGTCTATAGGATAATAAAGCTTCACCAAATTTCCTTCGATCCGCCATTTTTGGATTGCGAAGTTTGGCTTCATCACCACGCTTTGTCACTGCGAAAATTAATGGGCATTTTTCGGTAAAATGCTTCCATGATCTCTGGACAATAATCTTATGATCACATAAGGTTGTGAAAATAAGTCTTCTCGTCTCGTTCTCTTGTGTGAACCGTTTGAATGTTTGCAGAAATTGTTTCCTAGCAAAATATCTCGCATCAGATCATGGAAATAGATTGGTGGCGTTTTTACTTTGTACCACGGGTAACGCCTGCGCGCCTCCGATCATTATTTTCGCTTGTTTAATTCACTGTTAAGGATAAGAATCCTTTTAGAGAAATCTCTTCTGCGATGGTGGTAAATCTTCTCCAATTTCTTTAGGAAAAACATCCGACTTTTGCAAGTACATATTCCTAAGACTGAATCAATATAGGGCGAAATACTCGGCCAGTATTCAACATATAACATTCCGATAGAAATGTATATGGAGAATGGACTAGTGGTCATCCGATTCGTATCTTTTATTAGCCATTGTGAACTCCATTCCGTCTTGTAATCTTTTCCCAAGGTTTATGTTCTCAAGAAATTCAATTCCCAGATTAATTGTTCGGGACCTTTCCCCGCAACTCCTGTGATAGTAAGCTCAATTTCTCCTATCTTGAGGCTTCCGATACCTTCCAACGATTGGTTGTTGGAGATAATATAAAACATCACAAGGAAAAATGTTATCCTTTTGAGTGATGTCGAATATTACTTCAACCTCTCGCCATCATCGGACATTTCGGCTCTCTCCTGTTTTTGTTTTAAAACATCGGGATCTTATTTCGAATCGTATTTCTTGGTCTCCTTTCTTCCCAACGGCCGCTATTCACCATTCGTCTTTGCTGGAAAGACATCCTTCTGTGCTCAACTCGAGACTTCGACTTTTGTTGAAGACTGGTTGATCTTGAATTATCATATCAATCTCCTTAATAGTTGGAGATTCAATGATTTCACGGTAACACCACCTGGCAAAGTCCTCAAAGATTCTTGGGACTTCAATAAATTCCTTTCTCAAGAATACTTGAATGATGGGTATTCGAGAGAGCATAGAAATCTTGTATGTGATCGAGTAAGGCATGTTTCCTTCTTTCATCAAATCGACTCTTTTGAAATCTTGATGAAGGGTTAGGACTCATCAAGTCTCGATCTCCCAAATTGTATGCAATTCTAGGATAGACATTAAATGCCAATTTCCCCGCATACAAATTTCTCAGAACCGCTCCAAGGCATGAATCCTTGAGATGCGAGATTCGCTTGTCAAAAATAGCAAGATTAAGAGGCGAATCTATTCTTCTTTAAATGTTGCTTTAATAATTACTCTTATGGCTCCGATATGAATCCATGAGAGTGTATTTGCAACTTCTCTTTTAACTTTGCTTTTGATCTCTTGTTTTTCTCTAATAGGGACCAATCGCATCTCGATCAAAGTTCGGTAAACTCCATCGGAATAGCAAATTCTCCGGTTGTTACCCTGTGGATAATTTGGTGTTTTCTATTACGAAACCCAATTTTATCCAATGCTTTTTCCATAGCTCCAATTGTAAATCCATCATAGACTTGAAGCTTTGGATCTTCCTTCATGATTCTCATAAGAGTTTTATGAGAAACCGTCGTGTGAGAGAGGAATCCTGACATATCCTCCCGACCGTCTCACAAGAATTTCTTCTTCACTCGATTCGAGCCGAGTCACTTCCATCATCGAATAGATCCCTTCTTCATAGATGCTTTCATCCGAGGGAATATCCTCAAATTGATACACTGTATTAAATCTTGATAATAGACAAAGCTTCTTCGATTTTGGTGTAGCCTCGAACTGTCTCGATTCCTCGTTTCGGTTGTCGGGCAATCCGTTTGAGATATGCCCTCTTGCTCGCATGTCCAAAGCAATTACAGATCTTTGAAACTTTCATTAGCTCTAGTGTGAGCACGCCCGAAAGTTCTTCTCCCCTGGATTTCTGCTGGTACTTGCTTGATTAGAACCCGATGATGAGGCTCTACTCATGCTTGGTCTTTGGTCTTTGTCCGATTTATAAATTCGGGCTTTTTGTTTTGACAGAACCTTCTAGGTCTCCATGAAGACCTGCTTCGTTGTTGTTGCTTCCTCGGCGGTATGGATGGCTTCTCTCCTTCTTCTTCTTGTGCCGCTTGGTTGACCTCCCCACAATTGTTGGGATATCATTATCTACGCAACATAGAGGAACCGCTTTGTTAATTCCTCTTAGTCTCTTGTAATTCTGTGCAGAGTCGCTTGATAGCACCATTCGGATAACTTGGCCTTTAGGAAAGACATTTTTTCTCGCACAGTTTCTACTTCACTCCACCCTTGTATTCACCGATAAGCATTTCTCTCCAGGGACTCGGAATTTTGGCAAAGAATAGTTGTGCAACTTCTTTTCCTCAATCTTGGATTTCCACCGTATTCGGTGAACAACTCCGATATATTCGTCAATATGACAAATATCCAAGAACTTCAAGGCTATAGAGGGCTTGTTTATATTTCTTTCTTTTTCATCCTCTAATCCTCGAAATAACCCGTGCCGATGAATGGATTTTGAATAGTTTTGCCATACCATCGACAATTCCTTTAAGTGATTCCCCGATGTGGACCGAACTTTTAAATGCTGGCATCGGTCATATCCCAGGCAATCTTCACCGATCCTTCAAGACTCATTTCAAGGAGTAAAATGAATGAATCCTTTGTAAGATCGGGGTTCTGTTGAAATTCTCATAGTGAAGCCCATTCATCAATGAGAATTTCTCTGTTTTTGAAATGGGATGTCCAGATTTAACATCAACCCATACGGATGTATTGGGTCGAGGTGCGATCTTCCATAAGGCGTCGATAAACATTCGGCCTTAGGTAGGTTGTGCAGTTCCCGCAAGAGGGTTTCGACCTCCGTCCCCGAAAGTGGATCACTCCCGGTTGTGAAATCCCAAAGATGTGGCATCCTCGTCCCCGAGCTCCATGATGTGAACCCGCATTTCTTCGACGTTAGGATTGCTTGGTGGTGGTGGTGGAATTGGTCTACCTTGTGGGTCATAGGTAACCAAAGCCGATTCTCACCTGCGTTCATCTTTAAATCTACAATACCTAATCCTGCAAGGATTCTCGCTGGTCATGTAGATCTTTAAGATTCATCTTTTCAATATCCATCTTTTTAAATTTTTGATGGATTTTTCCTTTGATTAAAGCAATGAGCTTTTCCTCATCCGTCATTTTTCGTATGACTTGATTTGGTTTCCCTTTTGGTGTAAATAGGTCTTGTCCCCAAAATCAATACGTTTCCTTCCTCCAGGATGAACTTGGCTGTCCTCCAGGTTCTTGACTCGTTTCAATATCATGAAGGAGTTCAAGAGTTTCCTTCTAATATTTCACCATCGTTTCCATCTGGTTCGATCGATGAACTTGTCTTGGTAGATGAATATGGCGGTTGCCATAAGTCGCACCGTCTTCGATTTCTCTAAGATCTTCGGAGATCTTAGATTTGTCGGGAAGTATCTCGTTCCACTCCGGTACTCCATCGGGAATCATTGTTCGATGGGGAATTTTCATGAACCGTTTCTTGAAGGTTCGTTCAAGTGAACATATATAAGTGCAGTTAAGCATCCGGAATCGCTATAATATTCTCGCCGCATTTTGCATTGCTTAAGGTTTTTCGGCTCCTCGCTGTTCATTTTCTTCATGTTGGTATTCCCGATATGAAACCCTGGGCCGGTCAAGGTGTTCTTGTGCATACATCGTCAATATTTGACGATATGTCCTGTAAGGGTACATCTCGGACATCGGTCAGGATCCATAATCTCGGAGTAATTTCTCCTCACCAATTGTTAATTATATAAATATAATAAATTTAACTAAAAGTTCTTAATAAACCTGTGCTCCGATACCATTTTCGTGGCCCAAAGTTAAAAAGTTAGATCTTGAAAAGATCAGTCCTTTGAATAAAAATTGAAATATCTAGGGACCAAATTTGATAAACCAAAAGAAACATAGGGTACCAAAAATGATACATTCAAAATTTGGAAAACCTTCTACAACCAACCAACCGGTTTTTAACAGATTATTTAACTATGTATCCGAATTGATTAAAACTCAAAACGTTGGGTACTAAAACGATTAAATCGAAACCTGGGATCAAAACCGAAAAACTAGGTATAATTGGGACTAAAATCGAAAATAACTCAACTAAAAATATATAGTTACTATTAAAAGTTAGAAGTCAAAATAGGCCTATCCTGTTGGGCTATTTCACCCATCCCAAGGTTGGGGATCTAGGTTAAGAATTTAGACCTCGCCATGAAGCGGGCCTAAAAGGACCAGGCCGCAGCCCTCCTATTTTGTTTATGTCAGCCCAAATATCTTTGCATGAATGAGTTAGCAGTTCCCTTTACACCATTATTACCAGACCACCGTGTGAACACGTATAACTTTATATTACAGTAATTGTTGCAAGTTGCAACATATACATTAGTTTTACACATTAATTGTTTTGAAAACTGTGGGCCTGGAGTCCACGCAAATGCGGAGGGGAGGAATATCTTCAATTAGTAAACATACCTCTCTTGCAGCATCACTTGTTCCCCAAACAAAAGTTTTTTCTAAAAAAGTAAATACAAGTGCACATCAAAGTTCCAAACGAAAAATATATTTATTTATTTTATTTAAGGGCCAAGGCGAATTGAGTTGGGTTGATATTTTCTCGGTGACGTGCAGAACCCTCGCCCCACCAACCCTTTTGACACCTCTACTAAAAATATAGTATTAAATTTAAGTATACTAAATTACAAATATTATTAAGTAAAATAAACTAAAATATAATTAAACTTAGTCCGTAAATCTACTAATGTTACTAGGTTGTTTCTCATTGGGCTTCTTGTAAGTCACTTATCCAATCTTTCTTTCTGAAATACTTTTCCTTTTTTTTTCCGGGTAAATCTCACTTTAACCCCTATACTCTCATTGAATATCAATTAATCCCCTTGTACTTTTAATTATATCACTTTACCTCCTTATACTACCAATTTGTAATATTTTACCCCTTATAAAATTAAAATATCATTTAATCCTCCAATTTATTTATGAAATGACCTAATTATCCATACTATTATTCTAATTTAACCATGACATCAAATGCATATATATATTTTTTGAAAACTTATTTGCTATTTATTAAAAATTAATATAGAACTTATTAAATAACTATATTATAGGTTATTCTATACAAACTAATATATTCATATGTTTTTTTAATAATAAATCTAAAAACTATGTATTCTATAGTAAAGTAATATAAATTAATAATTTGTATTCAAAAAATTAATCACTAAAATGACTATTTTTTCTATTTAACATAGTTTTTATTTATGATTATTCAATCAATAATTTAAAAATTACTAATAATATTTCACACATTTAATAAATTTGTATTATATTATATAATTTTAAGGTTATGATGAAAAATAAATTAAAAATTATAAATGTATTAGCTAATAGAAATAGTCTATTATATATTAATTTAATAATGCCTATATTATATAAAGTTAAATAATTAGCAAATAAATGTGAAATGTAATATTAAGCGTTAATTAATCAAGTTGTGAAAATTAATTTATCAAATAAATACAAGTTTATTAATATTAAATACTTTTAAAATAATTTTGTTATTTTAATAAAACTAATAGGAAAGGATAAAATGGTCATTTTATTAAGTATATGAGCATAAAATAATATTTTAAGAACATAAGGGGATAAAGTGATACAAATTAAGAGTATAAGGGTGTAAAGTGATAATCAAGTAGAGTATAAGAGGGCAAAGTGAGATTTACCCTTTCTTTCCACCACAAAATTTCAAATCTTTACAAAGAAATTTTAAGGGAGGGGTGGGGTTTGAACCCTTGACCTCATCTCTAATAGGTGAGACGAAGTATCATTTTTCCTAGTGAGAGATGTTTTCTTTGTGAAATACTTTATTCTTTGTGAAGTATCATTATGGTGATTTTTGGAGTGGTGAAAATCAGGTACGAGTGGAAATAATGTGGAATCTTCCAAAATGATTAAATATTAGTTTTTTGTCCATAGTTTTCTCTACAAAATAGATATTAAGGCGATTCAGGTGATTATGGAAAGCCAAAATATAGAGCTACAATTTATATGAAGACACCAAAAGCTAATTCGTACATCTTGAACCCAAATAGTCGCTCCAAAGTACACAGTCACACGAGCACTTTTGGCGCCCAACTTCTAGCAGCGCGATCACTTTTGGCATGAGAAGGCAACCACAGTAGTGCACGGTCGCATATCTTCCTAGATTTTGGCAGTGATCGCACCACGTTGAGCGAGCGCGCATGTTGGGCAACAAACCACCATACGTGGTTGTGCATCAACCTTTTTTTTTTTTTTTACGTGTTTTAACTATTTCCTTTTTCTATTTTCGGACTTCCAATGCGCACGACTTTCTTAGACATACAAATGGCCTTAGGGAGTCCAAATTTTGGGATTATTCTATTTCTTTGCACGGTAAACCCTAGTTTTCATTCTCATACTTTTCTACGACTTGTTTTTATGATTTTCTCCATCCGGAAATTTTTACAATTTGAATAAAGTGTAAGATTTCTCCATCTTTCTTTTTTATATTTGATTATCTCTGGATATTGATTATTTCATGAGAATGTTTGTGATTATTTTCTCCTGTTAAATTGAATTGATAAATCTATCTACGAGCATGAACTAATTCTTTTTTTAAGGTTTCTTAGAATGAGTTGATTCAAACAAACAAGCATGAATATTGATTGGTTAATTGGTTTAGGCTGGAAAAGCTATGTATGCTATTATAGATTGGAGTACCCCGTGTACTCCCATTTATAAATTTTCTCTTATCAAGAAAAAAATTGTGGCTTGCCTAATAAAATTATTTTATCTTATAATTGATTATCCCTAGGTGATAATTGAAATTGATAAATGATATTATTATTGTTGTTGGATAAAAATATAGTGAAAGGTTTTGTTTAGGAAGAAAATGGCTGGAGTTTGTAGGTAAGATTAAGTCGAGGCCTCGAATTGTATTCGCCTCTCCGCAAGATTTAAATACGGCCCGTATACAAAATGCTTACGGCCCGACATTCGTCTCTAAGATACAACGACTTACAATTCCGGTTTAGCAAAGACTTGCAAAAACAGGAATCACAAATAACAAGAAGTGTTTCTCAACTTTCAAGCTTTTCAAGGAAATCGACAAAGATGCAAATGCAATGCTCGGTTTTAGTTTTTCGATTATTTCGTGAGTGGTTTTGGGTACCAGGGTCGTCGATTATTATAGCCCAGGTGCCTCGTATGGAAAGATCGCGTCTTTTGGTTCGAAAAAGACACATTTGACCGAAGCACGCACGACTCGGGCGCACGACCACGACGGCCGTGCGCCCCCATGCGTGTAGCGCAAAGTTCGGTAGGGAGCACGACCCGATAGTGCGCCGCGGCCCGAACGTTTCAGTTGAAAATTATTTAATTAATTACGAAATTAATTAAATCCATTTAATTAATTACAAAAATTAATTAAGCATTATATTTTAAAGGTTTTGGTCCAAAAAGAATAAGGGCCTTGAAGCCCAAACCCAAGCCCAAGCCCAGCCCGCGGCCTGGACTCGGCCGGGCCGAGCCGGCCGATGGGTGAGCGGGGCGGGCGGCATGGCAGGCGTGTGCTTTGAACCAAACTCACAAGCCTCGTAGGTCCTCATCCCTTTAAAAACTTGGGTGCCCCTTGGGCCCAAACCCATATGTCCAACTTGGGATATATTAAGTGTGCAAACTTATCCTCATTTTCCTATGTGGGATGGAGCATCTCTCTTTCCCCACATTTTTCATTTCCATACCATTTATTTGTATTAAGTGGCTAACTTCTAGCATTAATTTCTCATTCACCCGAAATCGGTTTTGAGAAATTCCAAATGTTATTCTCATCTACTCTATTAGTAGAATTTTTACAAATAATTTAATTCCATTTTTCACAGATGGAAACCACTCAATTATTTGGTCAAAATTGAGTCAACACCCATTTTTCAAGATCAAAATTCCAACAATCCCCACATGAATGAAATTAATGCATGCGTGTATGCGATTCGCTTGAAAGTCTCGGCGAATCGTTATTTCATCAGGATAGGTAGCTTGTGGCTTTGAACCTTCCTTAGTAAAATACTATTGATTTATGGCCGCTTAGTGACGCGATGTCTTGAACTACTCACCGCTCGTAAACTAAGACAACAAGATTTACACAATAACAACTCTAACACTTGTTGTTCTCACGTTGTGTCCATTTCGCCCTGGACCATATCTTAGATTCATACGTGTTTCTTTTGAAGCGACCATTACTTCTCACTTATATAGATGATCTCCTATTGAAGAGTATCCGCCATACTCCACCTTTCGGTATAAGAATCATTAAAAGTCTTAAACTTATCTTCACCACATTCAAGCAGGTTTACATACACTTGGATGTATCAAGAATGAGCTAACACATTTTTCAAGTGTTCAAGTTGAACATTCATAACTTAGTTGACCCATTGAACCAAGGTCTTGGGATCTCCAATTCACAAGGTTGGGTTACTGCTATGAACATTCTTTAAGTTGTGGATTTTAAACACATTCCCTTAACAGCTTTATACTGAGTTGATCTCGATTTATGCCTTTCGTAGCGGATCCGCAAGGTTTTTTTTGATTTCACGTAGTCAACCGAAATAACCCCATTCAAAATCAACTATTTATTGGTATTATGTCTACGACAAAAACATCTAGACTTACCTCTTTCCTTTCCAAGAAAAGATACCTTTAATAAATACAATATTTCTTGATTTAATGATCGTACCATCACTTATATCATAAATACTGAATTTATTTCATTCGATGCTTCTACTTTTTCCAAAGCACCCCACATTTCAAGGCAATCTCCTTTGTGTAGTTTGCTAAAAAGTAAAGCTCCTTTCAACTTCTCGATATCTTGTTCAACACAAGATCATCCGTAATTCTTATGGCTCTCGGCCATTTTTTATTTGATTTTGTTAGAACATTGTCCCGACAATCCAGTTAGAATCTCGTTCTACCAGATTTCAGATCTTAGTTCCAACAACTCCATCTTTTACAAGGTGTGTAACCTTTGATGTTATCACATCTTTAGTAAGACTTCAGATTCAACTTGTTACGATTATGCGCTTTAGTGTTACAACTTCGACAACACCTCATGCAAATGTGATTTGAGTGTTTACAACACTTTTGGCAACACATTCTGTTACATTTAAAAATGCTACAGAAACTCCACTGGTGTTCCACAAAGTATGATCATACCCCCACATTTGCCGATTTCCATTCAGAATCCCGGTTGTCTTCCTCAATCCGAAGTCGAACTATCAAATCCTCAAGCCCCATATCCTTTCGCTTGTGCTTGAGGTAGTTCTTAAAATCTTTCCACGATGGCGGCAATTTTTCGATAATCGCAGCCACTTGAAAGGACTCGTTCAGAATCATCCCTTCAGACACTAAGTCGTGAAGTATGATCTGAATTTCTTGAACTTGGCTAATCACCGTCTTGGTGTCAACCATCTTATAATCCAGAAATTTACCGACTACAAAATTCTTTGCACCGCATCTTCTCGCAATTTTTATATTTCTTCTCCAAAGAGTCCCACAACTCTTTGGACGTTTTGAACAAACTATAGACGTTGTACAAGGTATCGTCTAGCCCATTCAAAACATAATTCCGACCACAGAAATCAATGTTATGCCAAGCATCCATAGCGATTCTCTGTTGGTTGTCGAATTCTTCATCACCAACGCAGGGGGTCCTCCTTCGTAAAACGAGCAGCCCAAGGTTGTCACGTAGAACAGCATCTTCTGTTGCCATCTCTTGAAGTCACCACCGGAGAACTTCGCCGATTTCTCGCCATGCGCAGGAGCGAAACCACCGGAGTGAATGAGCCGATGTTGATGCCATCGTCTTCAACGAGAAACAAGTATACTTCGAAACGAGAAACAAATATATTTTCGTCTTGCGATTGTTGGATAAAAATATAGTGAATGGTTTCTGTTTAGGAAGAAAATGGCTGGAGTTTGTAGGTAAGGTTAAGTCGAGGCCTGAATTGTATTCAGTCTCCGCAAGACGAAATACGCCCCGTATACAAAGTGATTACGATTCCGGCATTCGTCTCTAAGATACAATGACTTACAATTCCGGTTTAGCAAAGACTTGTAAAAATCGGAATCTCAACTTTCAAGCTTTTCAAGGAAATCGAGATAGTATGCAAATGCAATGCTCGGTTTTAGTTTTCTGATTATTTCGTGAGTGGTTTTCAGTCACCAGGGTCGATTATTATAGGCCTTAGGTGCCTCGTATGGAAAGATCACGTCTTTTGGCTCGAAAAGACACATTTACAGTGAACAGACGCACCTGCTCAGGGGCGCACGACCATACGCACGGCCGTGAGCTTTGTCCGCTGACAGACGACAGACGCACGACCTAGACGACGGGGTCGTGTGCCTACCCGTGCGTGTAGGCGCAAAAGTTCGGCAGGTAGCACGACCCGACCGCACGGGCCATGCTCCCGCCTGAATGTTCCCAGTTGGAAAATTATTTAATTAATTACGAAAATTAATTAAATCCATTTAATTAATTACAAAAATTAATTAAATATTTAATTTTAAAGGTTTTTGGTCCAAAAAGAATAACGGCCTTGAAGCCCGGACCCGAGCCGGCCGGCGGGCGGCGGTGGCGGCGCGCACGTGTGCGTTTTGAACCAAACCCACAAGCATGTAAGTCCTCACCCCTTTAAAAATATGGGTGCCCCCAAGGGCCCAAACCCATATGTCCAACTTGAGATATATTAAGTGTGCAAACTTATCCTCATTTTCCTATGTGGGATGGAGCATCTCTCCTCTCCCACATTTTCCATTTTCTATACCATTTATTTGTATTAAGTGGCTAACTTCTAGCATTAATTTATCATTCACCTGGAATCGGTTTTGAGAAATTCCAAATGCTATTCTCGTTCACTCTCTTAGTAGAATTTTTACAAATAATTTAATTCTATTTTTCACAAATGGAAACCACTTAATTATTTTGTCAAAATCGGGTCAACACCCATTTTTCAAGACCAAAATTCCAACAATTGTATCAAAATAAAATAGGGATTAAATAAGAATAAATAACGTACTATCCAAATTGGTTAATTGGTTGGGTAAGTTATATTTTCCTAGGCTTGTTTTGTGAATACATAAATTAGCATATTTAGCTCTACTTTATATTAATTTGTTGATCTCATTACTTGATCAAATGATTAATTAATTGATAATTTGTTTGGTAATTTGAGTAAATGATTTTTAGATCTTAGACGTTTCTCCACATATTTTCAACTGTTTTCTTTGTGCTTTGTCTTAGAGGGTGTTTGGCTAAGCTTATTTAAAATATCTTATAAGCCCCTACATCTTATAAGATGTTTTTAGAGGTTATAAGATATTAGATCTTATTTTAAAAATAAGTTATTGAAGTGTTTGGATAAAATAAGATAGTAGATCTTTTAAGATGTCAGTAATGGCGATTTTGTAATTAAAATAGTCAAAATTAAAGAAAGTTGTTGAAATAAGATCTTATTTTGGAAAAAGTTGGGGTTCTCTACTTTTTAAAAACGACTTATAAGCTCCTAACATCTTATTTTGGGAGCTTATAAGATCTTTTTTAAAAATATTTACCAAACAAATTTAAAGACCTTATAAGCTTTCAAACATCTTATAAGATGTTTTGAAGAGTTTATAAGCTCGCCAAACACCCTCTTAGAAAATAAGGAGGGGCGAGAGAGAAAAGGAGGAGGAAAGAGGAAAAAAGAGGAGAGAAAGAGAGAGGACATGGAGAGAGAGAGAGAGAGAGAGAGAGAGAGAGATGAGGAGAGAGGTACTTTGGATTTGAATCGTGGATCCGTCTTACGGATGAGGATACATAAGACGGTCCTATAAGACACATGCTCTAAATTTGTACCTTATCTATTTATTACACATACCCATCCATATAAGGTCTTGGCAGGTGGGTATTCGTTTTTTACCGTCTGTTGTCATCCCTACCTAAGATTGGGAATGAGTTAAAATTACTCATTTATTGAAACAAGAAGAAACAATGACATCATGAAATTCATGAATTATTACTCTCTCCGATTCAAAAAAGTGGCGTTTTGGCGGATGAAAATCTTTAAAAAGAATGACATTTTGACATTTGCAAGGTTGATGAGAAAGAAATTTTCCCAAATTACCCTAGCTTATACTATTAATTCATTTAGTAAATATATTTATGATGTATCATTTTCCAACTAAACAAGTGCGTAAATTTGTTTTGCTCCAAAACAAAGATTAATGATTCATTAAGGGTATATTAGATATTTTAAAATAATCCTTAATATGTGTGTTTTGCCTTAAAAAATCAATTATTTTGAATTAGAGATATAATAACCAATTACACGCCAAGTTTAATATAATTTCTTTGGGGCCCAAACTTCGTGATTCTTTTCATTGTATGCAAATGCGTTGAGCAAAAATCCAAAATTGTTTGTCGGTGATTTTCTTTTAGACACATTCTTAATTATCGCATGTTTGCCAAATCACATAATCAAATCTTCCTTATTAAATTCATTTACTACAAAAAAATGGGGAGAATTTCATATATAATAGGGTCCACATTTAAGAAAATATATCACTTCAAGACCCAAAATTTCAATATTCTCAAATCAAGACCCATTTTTTACTTTTCTCTCAAATCGGGCCCTTCCCCAAATTTTGGGTTCTCACTTTAGGTTTTAGAATTTAATAAAAAGAAAAATATTAGTGTAATCTATCGCGTACAAGAAAAAAATTATTTTTCTCCCTCTTTTCGTTTTTCCGCTCATTCTTTTTTCCTAATTAATATTTATTATCAATTTTATTTAACGTGTAGATACCGAGATTTATAAATTTAAATGTATGTACCTAGCAAGATAAAAAAATAGTAAAATATTTATCGATTATATTTAGCTAGCAAGATGAAAAAAGGAATGAGCAAAAAAATGAAAAGAGAAAGAAAAATAATTTTTGTGGCTAGCGTGATGGATTACATTAATATTTGTATTTTGTTAAATTTTAAAACCTCAAGTGAGAATTCTAAATTTGGGGAGGATCCGATTTGAGAAAAAAATTAGGTCTTGATTTGAGAATGATGAATTAAATTTTGGGTCTTAAAGTGAGAACACAAAATTTGAGGGGGCTCAATTTGAGAAAAAAATAAAAATTATGCCTTATTTTAAGAAGCTTGAAATTTTGGATATTGAAGTGATATATTTTCTTAATTTGAATACTATTATGAAATTCTCCCCAAAAAAATGTGCTAAATCAATTTCGTTTGATTTCTCTTTTACTAGTGGGTTGAAAGTGTCATTCTTGGATTTTTATGATGTTGCTTTCTTGAACAAATTAATTATCAATTCCAAGAAGTTCAAGTTACACTAACGCATAGTATACGTAGTTGTTAGCGAAGCTCAATGTATCAAGGGCCTAATAATTGTGACCAAGTAGGAGATATTTTAGTGTAATTGACAAACATGCCCATCTTTCCCAAAAAAAAAAAAAAGACATTGTTTACGTTTTCCATTTTTGTTTTAGACATTTTTATGCTTCCTCATTTTTTGGGTTCATTTTACACTTTTTGCAAATTTTGGGGCTTATACATATTTTTTGCTACTTTTTGTTCATGTGTTGTATTATATATTGTTTTGTTGATTCTTATTTATTTCTACGTTGTTTATATTATTTCTTAGTTGTTTCTATATTATTTCGATTTGTTTCAATGTTTCAATGCAAATTTTGCCTACATTTTATGCTCATATTGTTCATGTATTTTTTTATATATTTCCTATTATTTTTGGAATGTTTCCGTATAATTTTCAATGAATTTTTGTTATTCCTTGGTTGTTTTCATATTGTTTTTTTATGTTTTAATAAAATTTTTACTTATTTTTAAACTATTTTTATTTCTTTATTTTTCTATATTGTTTCTGGGTTTTTCTATATTATTTTTAATATTGAATTGTTGTTTCTTGGTTGACGTAAAAAAGTGACTAACCCGTAAAAAGTCAAATTTCCTGAAATATTGGATATTTTTGTACTAATCCCGATGTTTTTAAGTGATTATAAGTTGCTATGATGAACTCATTTAACCACCTTGGTTATGGAATCAGCAGAACTCATGATGTACTTTTTGTTCCATTCAATTGGATTCTCGAATGTGTATATACATTTAAAAATTTAACCGCACATGTTTATCCTATAAAAATGTGTCAATCGTCCAATATAGTAGAATACCAAGTGAAAATAAAAAGTGGACAGAAAATATGTTCCCTTTCGTTATGTTGAGATCTCGTTTAATGGGCCCTACTCTAAGGGCATGAGGTGCGACTAATTTATACGTGAAAACAATAACATCAAAAAATTAACGTTGAACAAAACTGACAAAAAAACAGAGAAAAAAAAAGAACACACCATAATCATTTAACATATATTTCATTTCCATTTAAATTTATTTGAAAAGAGTGGTAGTGGTTAAACACCGATTATTAGAACACAACTTCTCATAACAATCTATTTATGGGATATGATATCTAGCGGTTTTATCCATGCTACACTTGAAGGAATACTCCATGTGAATAACTACCATAAGTTTATTATACATATCCACGAATTCACACATAATCACACACAGTAGGCGTGTATCCTATGCAAATTTACGGTAAATACTACACCTGGTATATTCCTCGAGGAGTAGCATCTACTAACTATATCCAGCATCATAGGATTACTGGTTCGTCAGGAATCCCCAAAATATAAAATTCGGATATCCATGTGGATAATAATTGGAAGCAACAGAATTCGGATACTTAAAATTTTCATGTGTCTGAACGCCTGAAGGACGCGTTTGGACATTATTAATCAGATTGTTGTTGCCGTCTACATTCTGATCACCAGAAGCTACGTTTGACCCTTCATCTTTTTCTGTCATTTTGATGTCTTCAAGTTGACGAGCATTGCATTTCGAGTGACGATAATCAGCCGATCAATAAAAGCGTCATTATCGGAAAAAACGCCAATTAGAAGGCATTGCTATTTGCTAGTTGTTTTTTGTATTCATCAAGGTCGAAATCGCTAGCGCCAATCGGGCGGCAGCCGGGGCGCTTAGCGCTAGGCGCAGGCGGGCGCCTAGAAACACCAAGTTTTTCTCTTTTTTTTTCATTTTTTTGTATTTTGACCGATTTTTGCCGATTTATTCCGATTAGACCGCCTAGACCGATTTTTTCCCGATTTTTTGGCCGCCAGGCCGATTTTCGCCTGCAGATCGATTTTTTGCCGATTTTGGGAAAATCGGATCGCCTAGGGGCGCCTAGCGCCTAGTCGGCCGCTTAGGCGATTTTTACAACACTAGTATTCATTGATGTTATTGTGTCTCTCTTTCTAACAATCGAGTCTTTGCTTAAATAGCCAAATTATAACTCGAGGTTTTGTTAAGAAATTTTTTGAAAATAATTAAAAAAGTTGTGTTTAATATATTAGAGCATTCCCAAAAGACTCTTTAATTAAAAAAACTCTTTATTTTGAAGAGCAATACATCAAAAATCATCTCCAACAAATTCTCTATTTTACCTTTTAAATTTAAAGAATGAATTTTCACTCTCCGAATTTGGAGAGTCAAAACAACTCCCTATAATTAATTATAGTAAATGATCAATTACTTTCAATACCATATTTGTTGTTTTTTTTGCACTTTTAATGAAATTTTTTAAGGCAATTTCCAAAAACCACAAAAATTTTAAAATAAAGAGCCAAATACAAAGAGTGTATTGGAAAATGCAAATAATATTACTCTTTAAATTTAAAGATGCTCTTTGTTTTTCAAGAGATACTCTTTAATTTTGAAGAGTCTTTTGGGGATGCTCTTAGCTAGGTAGGTAGATAAATAGAATTAATTAATTTTAAAAGATTTATAGATGGTGTGGAGAGTGGGCATACGCCATAAATAGGACTTAGTTGAAATATTTCATTTTTTTGATATTACACTTTAATATATAAATCCAAGGTTACGTTACAATAGAAGCGAGTGATTGGTTTGAATATATTACTTACTCTTTACAACAAAACTAGTAATTCATCCGTGCGTTGCACGTTTATTTTTATTTTAATATTATGGTTTTATAATATCTATTAACATGAATCGATATATATTACTTTATTTTAATAGTAATATTCGTATAAGGTTATTAAAAACAAAAATATATCTATCAATTTTATATTTTCAACTATAAACTTAAATGTCTAATTCAACTCGTTCGAAAAATATCCCTCAATTTATGCGTGTCTCTAAATTATTGTTTTATATATTCTTTTTTTTTTTCTCACACACCTCTCTATAAATAATTATATATAGTATGTGAGACATGTATTTCTATATTGTACTTGTATTGTTGAAAAAAATGAACTATTATGTCATTGATATAAATGTTAGTAGTATCAACATAAATTTTACAGCAATATCATAGTAATCCACTAAAAAACTTACGAACATAAACATGATATAATCGAAAAACGAGTGTATAGAAATAGTACAATTGATATAATGATATTCATTCTTTGACATTTATTTTCAATAGATGTATGTAAACCCCGTGAGTTTTCTCATTTTGATCAACAATGAATTGATGTGAATCTCTCTAAAAAAAAAAGAATTGATGTGAATCGCTCATCAATCAAAAGAAATGATAGAATACACTTTGGGAAGTTTGACAATCCAAAAATTTTTAATCGGGAAGTTTATTTTAAAATGTAACATCAATCGATTAATCCTATATAAATGATTATATAATTCACAACAATTTATTTAATGGCATTGGTTGACATATATGATTATTAATTATCATATATTGAGTTAACAACACATTATTTTCGTTACAAAAATCTTTCTATTGACTTACCAAAGCAAACGACCAATCAATTTTGGATAACTCCAAAACATACATTGATCGCTAGATATTGATTATTTCATCTTCCAATATTGATTTATTGATTTACCAAAGTAAAGCACCATCAATTCTATGATTGTTTTCTAGAGTTATGGTTAATAAACTATAAAAAATAATAAATACTAATTGATTACAAATACCAATTAAGTAATTATATAATTGATTTTATAGGACATTTGTAGTATTGATTGATCATGTCAATTATTTATCGTCAATTTGATTAGTTTTATTAATATCATATCAAGATATGAAAGAGATATGTACAGTTTTCAAACAATTTAATACTTGTTACCATTTTTAGTTTTATAAATATTTTAATTAGTTTTTTCTTAATTAAGGTAATATATTGTTGTCCAATCATAAACTTGTGTACCTTGGAAATTAAAAAAAAACTCCTATTGGCAATTATTGTCTTTTTTTTTTAAGTTAATATATTTTTCTAATTTGACAAATCTTTAATCATAAGGTACGATTGTATTAATATTTGTTAAACTTCTTGTCAATTATCATGTTGTGTGTAGCATAGCCAAATACAATTAAAAAAAAATATAAATAGATACTCTCAATTGTTTTACCAAAAGCTTAGTTTTAAAATTCTTTCAATCAATGCTTGATGATATATATAGATTGAATAAATACAATAATAAATAATTATTGTATCGATAGTAATGATTACTGATCAATTTATTGATTGTCTAGGACAATTATAAGATTGATTATAGTTGAATTTTCAAATTTCAAAAATACTACAATCATGACCGAAAAGACAATTAGCCAATAAAATATTTATGTTACTAAAGATTATTTTCATTGACTTACCAAATCAAAGAACCGTTAATTTTGGATAACTTCAAAACATGCATTGGTTAGGAGAATTTTTGGATTGCTTTGTCCAAAATTGTATCTTATTTTATATATTTTTATTGTTTTTCCGATTGAGTTGCCTTAGTTATATCATATATATACTAATTTTATTCGATAATAATTAGAGTTGTTAATTATTCTTAATTAAGAAAACTATCATCAAATTTTACACCAACGTTGATCGTGGACCAATTAGAAGATAATTCATTTTTCTAGATCGAACTTAATTAGTATTTGTTCACACTCGAAAAATACCAAATTTCAAAAATAAATATAATATATAAATATTGCAACAACAATCGAATCAATATGAAATAAAAATCCAGATATTCCTTCAAAAGCATGATATAAAAATCAAACATCTTATTAATAATAAAATATTTTCGAAATCATCCATAAAAAGTCCATAATCCAAAACCAATTTAAATATAAATAGAAATTGGCAGCAGAAAAAAATAATATTTCAATCAATATATGAAAGAGATATATGCAATATTTCCGAGCAATAAATATTTGTTACCATTTTGAGTTTTATAAATCTTTCAATCAATTGTTTTTCTTAAGCTAATATATTATTGTCCAATTATACAATTATACTCCCTTGTGAATGAAAAACAAATGCTCCATTGACCAATTATTGTCTTTTTTTTATTAAAAGTAATACATTATAAATTTGCTAGATTAATAAATCTTTAATCTTAAAGTGCGCTTCTCATTTTTTTCTTAAACATCTTGTTAATTATCGCTCACACATAGTATTGTCAAATTCGATTAATAAAATATTAATGGATATTGTCTATGAATAAAAGTACAATTAGATACCGCCAATTGTTTTACCAAGGCTCAATTTTAAAAATCCCAATTAAAAGTTCGTTGTATCTATAAGATTGATTAGAAAAAATAGTAAATACTTATTGTACCTATTAAATATCACCAATTTATTAATTGTATACAACAATTATAATTTTGGCAACCACGTTGCATCAAAATCCTGGATTTTTCTTGCTTTAACCCGACACAATATTGTATTCCATTATGCCTTATAATTGCATCATTTTATTCTTTATGTATACCCTTGATAAAATCATTCCAAAACTTCATAGGTATAGGTTGTTGATAAAAACAAATATTAACAAAAATATCTCACCCACTAAATAAACATAAGATATCGCGACCTTACACACACACACACACACACACACACACACATATATATATATATATATATATATATATATATATAAGCCATAGGGCTGACCATCCAAGTGTATCCATTCATATGGATGTCACAATGCCTCGCCGAATTTGCATGGAAGACGCCGACACAAAAATATAATGTAATTATAATTTGTAATGAATTTCTAATTGAACAATATAAGAAGCCATTACAATAAGTAGATAGAAGTTCATTACCGAATTAAAACTATAAAACTAATAACAAAAAAAAAAATTGCGAATAAAAATAAATCAATAATTGCCGAATCAAAACTATAAAACTAATAATAAAAAAATATTAACGGGGATAGAAGTTCATATATATGAAGAAAATATACGTTGACGCAAAATATATTGATTTAAAATATGTTAGTATGAGGAATAATAAAAAATAAAGAAATCATACATACAACAACTTAAAAAAATACAACAAAACTATGAAGAATAATAAAAAGAAACTCACAAAATATTGTCAAGTACAAATCTACAATATGGTTTATATAAAAACTTTTGTTTATTACATAATTCGAGTTCAAATCACGATGTTTGCGGGACACTTCTTTAAAATAAAAATAGAGGGGGAACGTGAAGATGAAGCCATATTTGGTGGTTATGCTCCGTATTTAGGATCAACAATATCAAAGTGTTTCTCTCATGCAATTTAACTACTATAAATATAAGAGGATTTAACATAAATAATAAGCCGCCAAAAAATCAACGAACAAAAATCAATTATTAATTCAATGATGAAAGATACATAAAATCATAATTCGTCTATTTTAACTATTATTAGTTATTAAACAATTTAGGAAAGTTTGAATAATAATCGTATTTAAAACTTAATTAATTAATATTATATTGTATAAAATTGCATCTACACCATTGCAACAAATAAACAATATATTTGATGAAGATATGATGTATAGAATCAACACATCATTGTAACATATATTTAAGAAGAACCGACAAATACTAATATCAATTATGGTGAAATATTATTTATAATTTTTAAAATCTATATATTATATATAGGTAGAATTGATACTATAGACTCACTTTTGGTATAAAGTAGGAACACCAATAAATAAAATTTTCCTGATTTTTATACATATAAATAAGAATGCCATTTATGATATTTTCCTAATTTATATACATATAAAGTAGGAATATCATTTACAATCTTTTCTTATAATATTTTTCTAATTTATATAATTACAACGATTTTCTTATGATATTTTCCCAATATAAGATTTTATAATAATTACCATTTATAATGTTTACAATTATTTCCTAATATAATAAGCAAAAGAGCGGAAAAATAAAATTTACGGACTTCTTTTATTATATATATATAGATTGTAAAATTGGTCCCATAATTGAAGGGATGTCAAAATTGCTTACATTCTTATTAGATATTTAATTTAATTTGCCCTATAACTTTTAAAATTGTTCGATTGTAGTCATTATTATCAAAATATTCACGGAAATTGTCATGTGGCTCGCACCAAAAATATAAGATGGAAAGTTTTAAAATGCATGAAGAATTTCCTTTCCTTTATCTTTCTTTAATTTTTTTAGTGTGTGTAACGTTGGAAGAGCTTTCTCGAACTTGGTATAGCCCATGGATATTCTATACATAATTTTTAATTAGTAAAAGGTTTTGAGATATTATATCCCATAAATAATTCATCGAATATGTGGCTATCATTTAAACACCGATGTTGAGCAATATACTGAAATAGCTTAAATTAAATATTAGTAAGTAAAGTTTTGTGTTCATTCTAGGATCCTAACAAATCTCATATATATAAGGCTAATAAATCCTTACATTTGCTTCCAGTATGTTTCTCTAAGATTGTCCAGCCCCACATGCAGTCTCCTTTTAGAGTGGAAAAATAAATAAATCATATCCTTTAATTTAACTGGCGAGCAGGCATTTTTCAAGAACGGAGTTTTATTCAAATTATCCATGAAATACCATAATTACAAATTAACATTACAATGAAATATAAATAAATATACATAAACAAAAATAACTCCACGAGACACTAGAAGAAAATTTCAATTTACCGTAAAAAATGATTTTGTCACTAAATTTCACAGTTATCTACAATTTTGAATTTTACCGCGAGAAATATTATAGGTATTTACCATGATTTTAGATTCAGAGGTAAATATTTACCTACAATTGATATTATATACAATGATTTTTACCTTTGCTTTACAATTATATTAATATTTACCTATAGATTTTTGGCAAAAACTTGTATAGGACCGTCTTACGGATCATATTCCGTAAGACGGATCCTACCGCGACCCGCCCAGCCCCAACCCACGCGTTGTGTCAATTTAAAAAAAAAAAAAAATTGGCATCTAAGAGGCCCCCCCAGACACCTCAACCCGCCCGCGCCCGCCCAAGAGACTCATTTGATCGCACACTTAATCAAAAAGTTAACAAATTTGCACCTTCGAGAATTGAACCAGTCTATACCAAGACAAGGTGTTATTCTACCGCTTAGACCACTAGTCTTGTTGTGCATATTTAGTATAACCATGGATATAAAGCTTCATTATCATCCCTTCATTTTAGAAATTTAAATTCTCTCGAATACCAAGTGATACTTTATCCGAAAATAGTGATACTTTTAAGTAATAAATATGATACTTTTAAGGTGACCATTAATACTTTAATTTTTACATATTCAAAAATAAGATTTTTTGATGTATTCATTCTAGTCTCATAGCTAATGTTTTTTACATTGAAACACGATACTTGTCTTTGGAAATAATGATACATTTGATATTAAATATGATACTTTTATGATGGAAAGTGACAGTTTAAAATTTTAAATTCTCCTAAAAAAGGTAATACTTTATTCGAAAATAGTGATACTTTTGAGTAAGAAATATGATACTTTTAAGATGAACATTGACACTTTAATTCTTATATATTAAAAAACCAAGATTTTTTTATGTACTCATTCTAGTCTCATAACTAATGCTTTTTACAGTGAAAAACTAATATTTGTGCTGGAAATAGTGATACTTACGATGTTAAATATGATACATCCGTGATTCTTCAATGTAATGAATTTTCAATATGTGACTATATTAAAAAAGCATGATACTTTTTCTCAAAAAATGGATACTTTTACTCATAAAAGTGGT
Organism: Rehmannia glutinosa; assembly: GCA_016081115.2. Lineage (NCBI taxonomy): Eukaryota > Viridiplantae > Streptophyta > Magnoliopsida > Lamiales > Orobanchaceae > Rehmannia > Rehmannia glutinosa. The sequence goes on from JABTTQ020002104.1 coordinate 60,153, forward strand.
ACTTTTAACTTTGTCATATTTATTTTTCTTTTTTCACTGTACTGAATTCATACTTCGTGATTTATTTACAAAAACATGATACTTTATCTCAAAAAATGGATACTTTTACTCATAAAAGTGTTACTTTAGCTCTGTCTTATTTATTTTTCCTTCGTGATTTAAAGTATCATGTTTTTTAATTTAGTGACAAATTAGAAATGAAGGAAAGAAGAAAAAATAAAAAATAAATATGATATAATTAAAGTAACACTTTTATAAGTAAAAGTATCCGTTTGTTGAGATAAAGTATCAGATTTCTTGATATAGTTACAAACTAGGAACAAAAAAAGATGAAAAATAAAAAATAAATATGATGTAGTTAAAGTAAAACTTTTATAAGTATCCATTTCTTGAGATAATGTATCATGTTTTTTAATTAGACTTGGGTTCAATTCTTAGCCTTTACATTTATAGGCGTTTTTAATTTTTAATTACGGACATATTTATGAATGAATTTATATAAATTGTCATACTAAAATGCATAATAAAAAGACTAAGTAGTGTGTAGTGGTAGAACACCACCTTAAGCTTATCAAGGTTGTGGGTTCGATTCCCCGTAGAGCGTTTTTTTTTTTTTTAAATAAGAGAGACCTACTCTAGATTTTTATGTAGGTAAGCTCAATGGCGGAACTAGGATACGATAACATAATCGGCCGGATTATAAAACTCCAAAAAAATCATATAAATCCTAGTTTATTTTTTTAATTTTTTTAAAGAGGGGGCCGGGGCCTAGGTTGACCCTCCTAGCTACACCATTGGTTAAATTGAATTTTTCTTATAGTGAGATATGATGATATCTATATGGGTGGTAGACTTTTAATTATTTTAGTTGTAATTATGTTTTAGCAGATTAAATTAATAGTGGGTAACACACGGAGGATAGATATTGACATTATAAAGTTCAGACCTGGAAATTAGTAAGAAAAATAACTAATTCATGCAATCTCGTGTTTGGTGCTATTATTGATCACCCTAATACTATTTATATTAATCCTAATACTATTTATACTAATAATCGATCCAACATTAATCACCAGAATCCTTGAACTTATGATAACAAATCCAAATAGTAACCCGTGCAACTGACAATATTTGCTAGTTTATCGTGCAATCAAATCTACAAGACTACATGCCCAACCCTCAATGCTACAAATGGCAATTTTCTGGTCTTGATAATGTTTAATCATTTAATAACCAACTTGAAGTAGATTGCAGATGGGATTCGGTTGTAGGACATGTGGTGAAAGGATGTGTTATTGGGACGAACAAACCCCAGTTCGAATATCGGTGATTTAATGTGGAAAGTAAAACTCAATTCAATCAAGCAATATGGATTGAGTACGCTTCCGCTTATGATTCCGTATTCGATTTGTTTATTGATAATTCGCATGAGTTTCTGAACCGAATTGTTTTCAATAATTCTAACAAGTGGTATCGAGACAATGGTGGAGGTAGGGGCCCCCCTTTTAAAAAGAATATTTTAGTTAATATTTATGTGTGTTTTTCTTAAATTTTTTTGACTCACCCTAATTTTGTGATCGGCCACCCGTAATAATTCCTACTACGCCATTGGTATCAGGGCCACTCATGTTGGATTATCGGTAATAATTAATTTCTTCTTTTTGGATCTCTGATTATTTTGAAAAGGAGGAATTTTGATGTTTTTTTATTTTCTGGATTTCGTGCTCAATACTATATTTATTATTAAGATGTTTGTAATGTCAGATTTAAAATCTTATTGAATTTGAATTTCGGAAATTTTGTATCTATTATGTGATAAGTTTTTCTTTGATTCCCCGGTACTGTCTCATACCACCATGACCAACACCACCCAAATCCTTTTTTCACTTCAAGCACACATCCCCAAACAAACCAAAATTCATCAAAGCCCCAAATCAGGAAATTTTTTTTAAAAAAAAACGGATTTTAAAACCCAGTTCGTCTTTTCCAATAGTTCAGTCCGCCGGATTTGTCCAACGACGGCTCGATTGCGATGGTAAACTTTGGATTAAGACTTTGCGGTCGGGAATGGGTGGACATCAATTTTTCCGCATTTTTGGCCGATCGTTTCACCGGTGAAGGGCGGCGTAAGGAGGCCTGTGCGAGGTAGCGCGGTTTATTGAGGTGCATTTTTTTTGCAATCGATTGAGGGTTATTACTGATAAAGTCATGATGGTTTTGACCTTTAAGTGGGTCAGTCAACTTGGGCTACCGCAAGTGGGTTTTGGTTATTTTGGAAACCTTGTTTTTTCTTTTCTTTTGTGGGCTCATTGTTTGCTTGGGCCTGAAGTTTTAATTGGGCAGATGGTTTACACAGATTAGGAGATTTGGCTCTTTGAGTAATTAAATGGGCCCATTATACATGATTCTGGACCTTTTAATTTTTAAGTCATGTATTATTGAGTTTGGGCTCTTAATATTTGCCATAGGATCTATTTAGCTTTGTGATCCTAAATCAAAATAAGAAATAAAGAACATGGTTTGGACTTGGTGGTTTCGCATATCTATCGTGAAGGTAATCGAGAGGAAGATCTCTGAATAAGAAGTCGCACTCGGCGTCTTGGTGGGCGTTTCTCTTGAGGATATCGTGTCTCTTCTCACGGAAGATTATGTTGGTCAATCTACTTATAGATTTGTTAGATAATACGTCCTGGCCCTACTTTTTATCTTTTGACGTTTATTTTTATGGGGGGTACTCTTTTTCCTCCGCTAAGGGTTTTTCCCACAAGAGTGGGTTTTACCTTCAGGTGGTTTTAACGAGCCCCAACCATTTAGCCATCCGATCGGCTTGTGATCAGTTCACTTTTCATTATGACTTGATTTTCGTCTTCTTTTACTTTCTGGCAGTCGGCTTGTGATCATGATCGCTTTTTTTTTTTTTTAATATATCTTCGATTCATTAAAAAAAACATGGTTTGGACTCACCTTAAATTAAATAAAATTATTTTTATTTTATTTGTCTGATATTTCAAATGAATTGATTGAAGTAATAAGTTGCCAAAGTTACCTCTATCGTGTACAATTAATTTATTTTGGAATATTAAGATGTGTATATTTGTTTTTTATGCAAATAATGATCAGCCCAAAGGAATGTTATTATTTGGTTGAGTAACAAATATACTTGTGGTAATAAATATGTGATGATTATTTGGTTTTCCATGTGAAAAATAAGTCGGTCAAAAGAAAGGCTTATTGTTTGACATGACTTATTGTCAATATTTGATTGCTACATGAGAGTACCACTTACAGTTGATATTCTTGTCCAAAGACTGATCAATGTTGTGCTAGGTATCTTGTATAGAGTCCACCATTTATTTTTGTCATGCATGTTTATGTTTTTCTTATTATGTTATGACATGGATATTAATTTTGAGTTTGTTCTGAGGTTAATTTAAGTTCTGTACCTAGACATACTTTGTGGATAGATTCGAGTGCTACTACCCACATAAGTGTGTCTATGCAGGGTTGCCTGTGGAGCCGAAAGCCAAATGATGTTGAAAGATGCATTTATGTGGGCGATGGAAAAACAATTGTTGTTAAGGCAATATGGATGTTTAGGTTATTATTAAAGACTGGTTGCTTTTTGGATTTGAAAGAAACCTTGGTTGTTCCGTCGTTTAGATATAATTATATTTCTATTTCTGCTTTGGACAAATTTGGGGTTTTTCTTGTTCTTTTGGAGATAGTAAATTTAGTCTTTTTCAAGATTGGAATCTTATTGGTACTGGTTCTTTATCTATGAATGATAATCTTTATCTGTTAGATACAATTGCTTCATATAACAAAACCTTGCACGTTCACTCGCATGGTACAAAACATAAATTAACTAATGAGAATTCCACTATGTTATGGCACAAGTGTTTGGGCCATATCTCAATATAGAGAATTGAGAGGCTTGTGTCTGATGGAATTCTTGATCCTCTTGATTCGTCAGACTTTAATGTCTATGTTGAGTGCATTAAGGGGAAATATACAAACATTAATAAATTAAGTGGCAATGTATAAGCAATGCCGTCTTAGAACTAATTCATATCGATATTTGTGGGCCATTCTCACGGCTTCTTGGAATGGCCAACAATATTTTATAACGTTCATAGACGATTATTCGCATTATGGGTACTTTTATTTGATTCATGAGATGTCTCAATCCCTAGATGTATTTAAGGCCTTTAAACCTAAATTTGAGAACCAACTAAGCAAAAGGATTAAAGCCATTAATCTGATCGTGGTGGCGAATACTACGGCAAATATGACGGATCGGGTGAACAACGTCCAGGACCATTCACCAAGTTCCTAGAGGAATGCAGTATCGTTCCACAATACACAATGCCGGGGAAACCCAGTATGAATGGAGTTGCTGACAGACGAAACATGATGCTTAAGGATATGGCAAGAAGTATGATTAATCATTCTTCTTTACCAGAATCCCTCTGGGGACAGGCACTAATGGCTACAACATACATCCTCAATAGGGTTCCCAATAAAGCAAAGAGCTAAAACCCTTTATGAGCTATGGATAGCGTAAAGCCTAATATTAAGCATCCGCACATTTGGGGTTGTCAATGGTGCAAGGCCGTATAGGCCAAGTGAAAAGAAATCGACGCGAGGACCTTAAGCTGCTACTTTATTGGGTACGCTGAAAGGTCTAGGGGTTATCAGTAGGGGTGGGCATCGGGTCGGGTAGTCGGGTATTCGGGTCGGGTACCCAAATTTTTCGGGTAGCTGTTTAGGGTACCCGATCCCTACCCAAAAAAATGGGTACTGACTTTTCGGCACCGACTTTTCGGGTACCCGTGATTAAAGAATTTTGGGTTTTCTTTATTTTTATTTATTTTTTTCCGAAAATTGCATTTTTTCCAAGCATTCCAAGCTTCAAAGAACCTTTGTGATTGTAAAATGAATACCTAAGCCTTTGTACAACTAATCCAACCAAGATATATGATATACTAATCCAAGTATCCAACCACTATACTACAATTATAAATATAATACTACAAAATTAGCTTCACGAGGAGAAATTTCACAAGCTAAATTGTCACTTTGGCAACACAGACCACATCAACATTTAGAACGATACACTAATCATTATCGTCAACACAATACACAATAATTTAACCAAATCACTACATAATAGTCTAACAACCAGTTACAACACCACAATTGTTAACAAACCACAACCACAAGAGTTTAAAGTCTAAACAAATACACCATACTACCATAGTCTCATAGGTACACAATAAAGCACTTTCAAAATAAGCTCCAGTTATGTTGTCATTAGAGCTGGCAATGGACCGGGCCAGTCCGGCCCAAGCCAGTCAGGCTATTGCGAATTTTCGGGCCGGGTCAGGCCGACCCAATTTTGGTCGGCCACCGAATTGTATGGCCCAGTCCAGCCCATGCATACATTATATGCAGGAAACAATTGGGTCAGCCCAAAAAAGTCGGGCTAGCCCGGCCCGTCCGACCATTCGGGCTAGGCCAAATAGGCCCGACTTTTTTTGGGCCTAAAAATCTGTGGCCCAGCCCAGCCTAAATCTCGGGCCGGTGGCCGGGCTGGATTTTGCCACCTCTAGTTGTCATTTGTCAATGCTTGTTGAGGCCAAACTTCAACCTGTATTATATTCATTATAAAAAAAAGCAACAAAATCAGCAAAATACAATGAAAAAACTTGACAGAAAAGTAAAATAATGGAAGAAAGAAAAGAAAATAGATCTCACTCGTAACAATAGTTTCATTAACACTTAACTTTGCCAATTCCGCAAAAAATAAGAATATATATATATATATATATTGCAATTTGGAATATAAACAATAAAGACTCAAATAAATTAAATTAAAACGTGAATAACGAAAAATACCTTGATCAAGTGATTCTACTTCACTCAAGACCTCCTCCACACTTATTAGCTTACAATCTAAACGAAGCCAATCTTGAGCACAAATAAGAGCTTGAACTATTCTAAGAGACAAGGAACTCCTAAATGCATCAAGAACACGTCCACCCGTGCTAAAAGCGGCCTCTGAAGCAACTGTAGAGACAGGAACTACCAATATATCTCGAGCTATCTTAGAGAGAATCGGAAATCTGTGAGAATTGACTTTCCACCATTTAAGTATTTTAAACCCTTCTTTTTCTTCCTCAAGTTCATCAGTCGAATACTTCTCCAACTCTGATTTCACATATTCACTTCTCCCTCCACTCCTGTATCTACTATTAAACTGATCTATCAGAAAGGTTGTAGATGAAGGTTGAAAGGAACTCACATTTTTCTTCGAACTACATGTAGAAGAACTTGAACTTGGGGTTGCATTTTCCAAAGTTCCGTATTTCAACTTATATTCCTCAAATAGCTCTTCGAAGTCTTTCTTCACCTTGTCTTTTATCATCCTACTCTTTGCAATATCATCATATAATGAGTCAAATGAAAAGTTAAGGAACAAAAATTTACGACGTGGATCTAGTACCACTGCAAAATACATAACCATGTTCATTTTTCAATTGACCCCCAATGTTTGTCAAATTTCTCTTTCATCTTTCTTGACATTTCACTCAACTCAAAGTCATCACTCTCCAACCATTGATTAAGAAGTATTTCCACTGCACTTATTTCATGAAACACACTGTTGGATGTGACATATAATGACCTAAATGCACAAAGTGAGCTTATAAAAATGACCCAAAAATTTCAACAATAAGCCCTCTCCCAATTATAATCCACAGGGACGCCATCATATGGTGGCTTTGAAAGACCGATTAGATATATTTAATGTTGACTTATTAGTATATTTAATGTTGAACGTCGTTTTATTTTTCGTAATGATTGTTTTGGACTAATAGTTTTTAGTATTTATTTCCATTTGCAAGATTTTCGAACTAAGTAGAATTTTTTATTGTCCCGTATTTTAAGGATTTCTTTAGAGTATTTTTTTTTGATTATTTTTCGCATTAATTTATTTAAGTAAGCTAGAAAAGAGCGCTACGGACATACTTCTCACCTAGAAGATTTGTACGCCAATTATAAATTTTTAAGCAAGTATGCAATAGCACCATCATTAGAAGATGCATTATCCGGATCAGAAAAACTTTATCAATGCCCCAATCACGCAAACACTTTTCCACCTCTTTACCCACTTCCTCACTCTTATGTCTAGAATTTGGACAAAAGTTTAAGACCCGCTTTTGCAAATTCCAATTATCATCAATGAAATGTCTTTGTCGGACACATATAGTTTACTCTTTGAATTGATGTCCATGTATCAAATGGTTAAGGAAACGTTTTGAGAGTGTTTATTTATTAAGTTCTTCAAAGTCTCCTTTCATCTATGTAGAATTTATAGATATCTCTTGTCACGGTACTTCTTGATGGGATGACAAACATAGGACGTGCAACCGACATAAAGTACTTAAAACCCATGCTTTCAAGCTTTGTTTTAAAAGGAAGCTACTCAACAATCACCCAATACCTCAATGCATCTCTTACTTTAGTTTGATCAAATTTCCATGAAACCATGAGTGATTCATTATCACACCCCGACTAGATGATTAATGAAATCCAATTCGAGTTTGACTAGTTGTAACTTCATGAAGTTTTTGTTGGGTAAATTATACTAGAAGAAAGGTTTTTGTTTTAAAGAAAATGGGTGGGATATAGTGTTTAGGCAAAGTCGAGGCCCGATTTGGAATCGATGATCCGCAAGACGAAAACGCCCGTCACACCGAGTGCTTACGGTTCGCGCCGCCTCTAAGATACAACGACTTTTACATCTCAAGTTTACAAAGACTTGCAAACTCGAAACAAAGCGAACAAACGTAGTGTTTTGACTTTCAAACTATTGAAGGAATGGGAGAATCAATATGCTTTGTAATGCAAATGACCGATTTTAACCGAAGTTTTAAAGGTTTTGGTCCAAAAAGAATAAGGGCCTTGAAGCCCAAGCCTAAGCCCAGCCCAGGCCGGACCGGACCCAGTCGGCCGAGCCAAGCCTTGGCCGGCAGCAGCGGCGGCGGCGGCATGCGCGAAGCGTGTGCTTTGAACCAAACCCACAAGCATGTAGGTCCTCTCCCCTTTAAAAACTTGGGTGCCCCCAAGGGCCCAAACCCATTTGTCCAACTTGGGATAAATAAAGTGTGCAACTTTTGTAGGTCCCGAGGGTGTGAGTGTAAGGTTTAGAAGGGGGGTTGAATAAACCTTACCAATTTTTCGATTTAGTCCTTTTAAAAATTCGAGTTAATACTTCACTGTGAGTCCTTGATGGACAGCTAAGTTAGTTAATCAACAGAGTTAGTTACTCAAGCACTGACTCGAGCCGAGTGTTGATAGAATAACTCGAGTTGTTTTGACTAAAGACTTAACTCGATCGTGATTTGTTTTTATTGGGAAGACTTTACACCCTTAAATTTGGTTTAGTTTAGATTTAATACTTGGTTTTAGTACTTAGAGATTATCAAGTGGATAGCAAATTTATCAGAGTTAAATAAATAAGGTGCGTAAATTAAAGTCTTTGAAATGTAAATGACACGATAAGTTTTTATAGAGGTTCAAGATGGGGTAATTCTTCTACCTCTCTTCTCCAACTCCCGGAGGAATCCACTAAGTATTGATCAAGATATAGAGTGGTAGCGATCCAGATACAAGTCTTTATCACACACGGTGACTTGATCCTTTGGGACTCGACTGGAGATGCCTTGGTCACGTTGGTGGCTTCTCGTACGACTCGGCCTTCTTCATAGGCAGTTGCTTTGCTACTACAGCCACCACTTGCTCAAGCTCCTTGGATTTGATCACGAATCCCTCAAAAACTTGAGACTTGTTCGACCTTGAACCTTCCTACAATCCCCGTGGAATGTAGACCCTTGATTCTTCAACAATTTCCTCTTCAACTCGATTGAAGTTATCTTTCCTTCACGGTGAGTGTTGGATTGATTTTCTTCGTAATGTAGGCTTGAGGATTGATCTTGAATGATTTGAGAATATCTTAGGTTACTGATTCAAATGTTTGCTTGAATGTTCGTGGTTGGGTAACCTTCTCTCGAGTCATTCCTCGCCTTTTATAGTGATCTTTCAAAAATCGCCCGTTGAAGAGATATGCTTATTTTTGAAAGTCACTTGTGGTCGTTGGCTTTGTCTTGTTGCGATCCTTGGAATTGCCACTTCCTCGTATGAATTGTTCTTGACTTTCGAGTTTCGACATGGTGCGTTGCTTCCCATTGGTTTATTCCTTTTGCACGCCGGGGACCGAGCACTTCGAGAAAGGTAGTATGGAGGTATTACTTGTTTAAGTAATTCCCTTGATTTCGGCAACGGATCTCTTCCGATTATCTCGACTTGATCGCATTTCCTTGCTTTCCCAGGTGACTTAGAGTCGCCTTCCAATCATTGGATGACTCTTCTTCTCACTTCAACTTGAGACTTGGCTATCTTGAGTTGACTTTGACCGATACTCTACTCACCGCATCTCGCTTGCTCCTTGATCGAGTTCCGTCTTCTCTTCTTTGCCATACTTGTCTTGCAATGAGTCTTCCTTCTAGTCTCCATTGTCTCCTTGCATGTTTAGGCATAGCGATTTAACTCACTTGACCAAACCCTATTTATTACAATGCGGTTTACAACGAAAATGGGGTGCCAACTTCCTATTCTAAGTTTTACATGGCATTCATCAAAATCTAAACAATAAATTTCCCAACAACTTTGCCTCATTTTTCCTATGTGGGATGGAGCATCTCTCCTCCCCCACATTTTCCATTTTCCATACCATTTATTTGTATTAAGTGGCTAACATCTAGCATTAATTTCTCATTCACCGAAATCGGTTTGAGAAATTCCAAATGCTATTCTCATCTACTCTCTTAGTAGAATTTTTACAAATAATTTAATTCCATTTGTCACAAATGGAAACCACTTAATTAATTGGTCAAAATCGGGTCAACACCCAATTTCTCAAAGACCAATTCCAACAATCCCCACATGAATAAAATTAATGCATGCGTGTATGCAGATTCGCTTGAAAGTCTCGGCGAATTGTTATTGCATCGAGGATAGGTAGCTTGTGGCTTTGAACCTTCCTTAGTAAAATACTATCAGTTCTTCGGGTCGCTAGTGACGCGATGTCTTGAACTATTTAGCCGTTTGTGTAAACCAAGACAACAAGATTTACACAATAACAACTCTAACACTTGTTGTTCTCACGTTGTGTCTATTTCGCCCTGGACCATATCTTAGATTCATAAGTGTTTCAATTGAAGCGGCCATTACTTCTCACTTATATAGGTGATCTCCTATTGAAGAGTATCCTCGCAATACTCCACCTTTCGGTATAGGAATCATTAAAAGTCTTAAACTTAACCTCACCACATTCAAGCAGTTTACATTCACTTGGATGTATCGAGAATGAGCTAACACATTTTCCAAGTGTTGGTGAACATTCATAACTTAGTTGTCCCATTGAACCAAGGTCTTGGGATCTCCAATTCGAAGGTTGGGTTACCGCTATGAACATTCTTTAAGTTGTGGATTTTAAACCCATTCACCTTAACAGTTTATACGCTTGATCTCGACTTATGCCTTTCGTAGAAGCGGATCCGCAAGGTTTTCCTTTGACTTCACGTAGTCAACCGAAATAACCCCATTCGAAATCAACGCTTATTGGTATTATGTCTATGACAAAAACGCGTCTAGACTTTCCTATTTCCTTTCCAAAAGAAAGGATACCTTTAATAAATACAACATTTCTTGATTTAATGATCGTACCATCACTTATATCATAAATGCTGAATTTATTTCTTTCGTGTTTCTACTTTTTCCAAAGCACCCCACATTTCAAGGCAATCTCCTTTATGTGGTTTGCTAAAAAGTAAAGCTCCTTTTCAACTTCTCGATATCTTGTTTAACACAAGATCATCCGTAATTCTTATGGCTCTCGGCCATTTTTTATTTTATTTTGTTAGAACATTGTCCCAACAATCCAGTTAGAATCTCGTTCTACCGCATTTGAGATCTTAGTTCCAACAAATCCATCTTTTACAATGTGTGTAACCTTTGATTTTATCACATTTTTAGTAAGACTTGATTCTACTTGTTACGATTGTCCGCCTTTAGTGTTACAACACTTTCGACAACACCTCATGCAAATGTGGTTTTGGTGTTTACAACACTTTTGGCAACACCTTTACATTTAAAAATGCAACGAAACTCCACTAATGTTCCACAAAGTATGATCATACCCCACATTTGCCGATTTCCATTCGGAATCCTGGTTGTCTTCCTCAATCCAAGTCGAACTATCAAATCCTTGAGCCCCATATCGTTACGTTTGTGCTTAAGGTATTTCTTAAAATCTTTCCACGATGGCGGCAATTTTTCGATAATCGCAGCCACTTGAAAAGACTCGCTTGAGAATCATCCGCTCGACACTAAGTCGTGAAGTATTATCAATTTCTTAAACTTGGCTAATCACCGTCTAAGTGTCAACCATCTTATAATCCATAAATTTACCGACTACAAATTTCTTTGCACCGGCATCTTCTGCTTTATATTTCTTCTCCAAAGAGTCCCACAACTCTTTGGGCGTTTTGAACGAACTATAGACATTGTAGAGGGCATCGTCTAATCCGTTCAAAATATAATTCGACAAAGGAAATCACTGTTATGCCAAGCATCCACAACGATTCTCCGCTCATTGTCGATTTATCATCACCAATGGTAGGGCGTTCTTCCTTCACGAAACGAGATAGTCCCAAAGTCGTCATGTAGAACATCATCTTCTCATTGCCATCTCTTGAAATCGAAGCACTAGAGAACTCTCCTTTGGTTTTCGCCATGAGCAGGAGCGGCAACCTTCAAAATCGGAGTGAACGATCTCGAAGCCATCGTCTTCAGAAAAAAAAATACTTTTCGCCTTGCGATTGTTGGGTAAATTATACTAGAAGAAAGATTTCGTTTAAAGAAAATGGCGGGATATAGTGTTTAGGCAAAGTCGAGGCCCCGATTTGGAATCAGCCTCGCAAGACGAAAAACGCCCCGTGCACACCGAGTGCTTACGGTTCCGGCGCCGCCTCTAAGATACAACGACTTTTACGTCTCGAGTTTACATCACTTGCAAACTCGAAACACAACGAACAAATGTAGTGTTTTGACTTTCGTTTTTTTTCATCGTAGGGGCTTCATTAATATAGGCAACGGTGCCCGCACGGAAAATCGCGTCTCAGAGGCTCGAAAAATCACCTTTGCAGACCGAATGACGATTCGCCCAGGAGAGCACGGCTAGACGCACGGGCGCGCGCGCCCGTCGCGTGCGGCATTCGCACCTTCAAAGACCAAAGACGACCCAGGACGCACGACGGGGCGTGCGCCGCCCCACGCGTGTAGGCGCAGATTCTCGGCAGTAAAGACGACCCGACCGCACGGGCCGTGCTCCCGCCCGTCTTGTGCAGGCCAAAACAATTCCCTTGAACTCTTTTAATTAATTACAAAAATTAATTAAATATATTTAATTAATTACAAAAATTAATTAAATATATTTAATTAATTACAAAAATTAATTAAATATTTAAGGTTTTTGGTCCAAAAGAATAAGGGCCTTGAAGCCCAAGCCCAAGCCTGTGCCTAGGGCCCACGACCCGCAACCCGGACCCGGATCGGATCGGCCGAGCCGAGCGAGCCGAGCCTGGCGGGCGGGCGGGCGGCGGCGGCGCGGCGTGCGTGTGCTTTGAACTAACCCACAAGCATGTAGGTCCTCTCCCTTTTAAAAACTTGGGTGTCCCCAAGGGCCCAAACCCATTTGTCCAACTTGGGATAAATAAAGTGTGCAACTTTGCCTCATTTTTCCTATGTGGGATGGAGCATCTCTCCTCCCCCATATTTTATATTTTCCATACCATTTATTTGTATTAAGTGGTTAACTTCTAGCATTAATTTCTCATTCACCGGAATCGGTTTTGAGAAATTCCAAATGCTATTCTCATCTACTCTCTTAGTAGAATTTTTACAAATAATTTAATTCCATTTGTCACAAATGGAAACCACTTAATTAATTGGTTAAAATCGGGTCAACACCCAATTTCTCAAAGACCAATTCCAACGGTTTTTTTTGCAAGAATCAAAGTGATTTTTAGAGATTTAGTTCCATGCATCTTTGGATCGACCTTAATCTCTCTACCACAATATTTGCATCTACCCTTTTGTACCTTTTCAATATCACAAAAGGTTTTTTTAAAACGTTGCCAATATTGAGACGAAGATGCAACTTTTCTAGCTCTTTTTTTAGATGTAGGTGTGTCATCCTCTTTCTCTTCCCTCTCTTCCATATCTTCCTCTCTTCTCGGACATATTCAATTCCCACACCTTTATCATAATCTAATGGATTAAAATATACGTAATCATTTTGACTAGCGAGACCTTTTTTCTTCTATTAACTCTCGGTAAAATCCCAGGTTGGGTTTTGCAATTGCGAAGTTGACATCGTAAGATGTAAAAACTAAAAATTATAAGCACACACACAAAATTAACATAAACATAAATTAATAAAATTTGATTTGAATTCTAATAACACACACATAAATTAACACTCACACAAAATTAACAAAAACATAAACTAATAAAATCAATTCTAAATTCTAACAACACACTTACACACACAACTTAACACACACACAAAATTAATGAAAAACACAAACTAATAAAATCAATTCTAAATTCTAATAATACACTTACACACACAAATTAACACACACAAAATTAACAAAAATACAAACTAGAAGATTTGAATTCTAAAACAAGAATAGAAAAATTACTACCATCATTCCGCACCTAACTCAAAAATCGCAGAGTTAGATCAATCTTTGATGGACTTACACACAAACATACTAAACAATCTACATAAAACAAAGCTTGACTATATTTTTACAAACACAAAAAGTAACATCGCGCAGGCATGAGCAATTGAGCACTACCTCACGTTGATTAAAATGTTTCAAGAAAAATGGATTTGAATGAGGACGCTCCGGGTGTTTTCATGGTGAGCTCGGTGGAGAAAACAACATCAAAAACGATCGCCAGAGATTTCTATGTTCGAGATTCGGAGAGGCTGGGTGGCAGTGGGGAGGGCGAGCGGCGATGATATGGAGGCAGAAGTGAAAAAATGGGAGTGTGAATGAGGGTGTGTTATGCGAGAGATTGTGAGAGACAGAGAGACCGAGAGTGTAGACAGACAAATGAGTGGAGACTTGTGACTAATCTAGGGTATTGGGTACCGATACCCGAAGATTTATGAAAAATACCCGACCCGATTGGGTAATACCCGATTGGGTCAGGCCGGGTACCCAATACCCGAATCCGAATGCCCACCCCTAGTTATAATTTTGTGATCCCTCGACTAGGTCATTTTTTAAGATGGGAAGTGCAAGATTCCTTGAAGATGTTGAGTTTGGGGAGGGAGATAAAGTATGGGGCATTGTCTTTGAAGAAGAATTTATTTCTTTTCTACATTTGCTATTAATAATGATCGACTCTTATCCCCGACATTATTCAAGACGCAACTGGATGATCATGAAAATTTTGAGGAACTCCTATCCTCAACCAAGAAGTTAATGAGGGACAAACTCAACAACTTCAAGGAAAATGCCATTAAGAAGATCCACTAGAGAAAGGAGGAGTGTGATTCCAAATGACTATATTGTATTTCTTCAAGAAACATGAGTTTGACATAGGAGTGGAAGAAGATGATCTTATCAACTTTCATCAAGTTAAACAATGTTCCATTAAAAAGTGGATTGATGCCATGAGGATGAGATGAAATCCATAAAAGACAATGATTTATGGGATCTCGTCGAATTGACTAAAGGAGTGAGACCTATTGGTTTCAAATGGATATTTAAGACCAAAAGGGATTCAAAGTGTTAGAAATTTATTGTTTAGATTTTGATGAATGCCATGTAAAACTTAGAATAGGAAGTTGGCACCCCAATTCTTGTTGTAAAATGCATTGTAATAAATAGAGTCGGCAAGCCGAGATAAGTTAGCTACGCCCTAACATGCAAGAAAACAATCAAGACTAGAAGGAAGACTCCGCCGCGAGACAGTGAGTATGGCAAAGAAGAGTAGACGGGAACTCTATCAAGAAGCGGTGAGATGCATTTTGAATGGAGTATCGGTCAAGTCAACTCAAGAATAGCCAAGTCTCAAGTTGAAGTGACAAGAGTCATCCATGATTGGAAGTCGACTCTTAGTCACCTGGGGAAAGCAAGGAAATGCGGTCAAGTCGAGATAATCGAAAAAGATCCGTTTACGTAAATCAAGAGAATTACCTAAACAAGTAATATCTCCATACTACCTTTCTCGAAGTGCTCGACCCCTAGAAGCGTGCAAAGGAATAAACCAATGGGAAGCACTACACCGTGTCGAACTCAAAAGGTGGAAAACAATTCATACGAGGAAACAAAGAATTCCAAGGATCGCAACAAGACAAGCCAACGACGAAGTGACTTTCAAAAATAAGCCCATCTCTTCAACGGACAAATTTTTGAAAGATCACTATAAAAGGCCGAGGAGTTTATTTGAAAAGAGAGGACCAAGAGATTAAGAGACAAGAACCAAAAAACGTTCAAGCAATTATTAGAAAATCAAATATTCTCAATCCTCAAGCCTACACTACGAAGAACATCAATCCAACACTCACCCGTGAAGGAAAGATAACTTCAATCAGTTGAAGAGGAAAATACTTTGAAAAATCAAGGGGTCTACATTCCACGAAGGATTGTAGGAAGGTTCGTGGTCGAACCAAGACTTGAGCTTTTGGAGGGCTTCGTGATCAAATCCAAAGAGCTTGAGCAAGTGAGTCAGTAGTAGCAAGGCCGCCGCCCGTGAAGAAGAAGCCGAGTCGCACGAGAAGCCTTGGTGAGTGATCAAGGCGTCTCGGTGATCGAGTCCCAAAGGATCAAGTCGGTGATGATCAAGACTTGTATCCGGACTGTTACCACTTTGTATCTTGATCAATACCTAGTGGATTCCTCCAGAGTTGGAGAAGAGAGGAGTAGAAGAATTACCCCATCTTCGAACCTCTATAAAAATTTTATGTGTCATTTACATTTCAACACTTTAATTTCTCGTGATCTTAATTGCTTATATCTCACGATAAATTTGCTATCCACTTGATAATTTCTAAGTACTAAACCAAGCACTAAATCCTTGCTTAATCAAACTTAAGGGTGTTAAGTCTTCCAATGAAAACAAACCACGGTTGAGTTAATTTAGACTTAACAGCTGAGTTATTCCATCAACGGCTCGTTGAGTCCGTTGAGAGACTAACTCTACTCGATTAACTAAATTGGTCACATCCACCAAGGACACAATGTGTAGTATCAACTCGTATATTTAAATGGACTAAATCGAAAATTTGGTAAGGTTTATTCAACCCCTTCTAAACCTTACACTTACACCCTCGGGGACCTACAAGTGGTATCGGAGCGGTTGGTTCATTGAACCCTCCGCAGTTCTTGAACTAGATCTCCAAACTTTTCAAAGTCCGCTTTAGTACTTAAACTCTCAAAACTCTTTCTATCATTAGAAGTTATTATCATGGAAGCAAATTTGACACGCATCCCTATGTTCACAATTGAAGAATTTGATGATTGGAAAATTCGTATGCGAGTGCTCATCTATCAAAGATTACATGATGAGATGTGGATAGTAATAGAAGATGGGCCACCGCAAATCTTAAAGGTGAACACAATCTGTAAGAAGAGTGCATTTGAAGGAGAAGAGGATGTTGCTCCTGCACTACCATGGTTGAAAACCAAGAACTCGAGTGGACAAATGATGACAGAAAAAGATACAACCTGGACAATGTAGCCAAGGACATCCTTTACAAAACCTCGACAAAGCCATGTTCAATAAAGTCAAATCATGCAAAACGGCCAAAGAAATGGGACAAGCTCACATTGATTTGTGAAGGCTCGTAACAAATCAAAGAAAACAAATTATCGGTGGATGTACGTAAATTTGAGAACTTCAAAATGATCTCGGAGAAAACCTGGATCAACCGGATGCTCGATTCACGTAAATCACCAACGAAGTTATCCGACTTGAAAGGAATATACACATAAGGAAATGTGTATGAAGATCCTAAAAAGTCTTCCAATTGAATGGGAAATGAAGGTCATGGCACCGAGACATTCCATGGACCTATCAAAGACATCCAACCATGAATTATTCTCGGACCTCAAAGCCTACGAGTTTGAGCCGAGAAGAAAAGACCGAGGAAGAGACAATTTTGCACTCCAAAACAAATTTGCTTCTAATTGTTAAAGATGGGAAGAGAGCCGAGGTCAAAGAAGTCATTGATCCGAAGAAATAGCCCCGATGGTAAAAAGATTCAACAAGTTCTTCAATAAGAACTACAAGAGAGGAAAGGGCTAATCTTCCGAAGACACTCACCTCCCTCCAAATCAAGGGAAGATAGGCCAACCAAGAGAACAGATCATCATAAAGTTGAGTATCAAAGGGTCGATAATCCAAGAATGGAAAGAGTCGATCAAAAGGTCAATATCTATCTTTGAATCAGACAACCAGGTCACTATGCCATTGATTGCTCATATCCTCGTAGTTAACAAATACATGAATGAAGAAGAAAGAAAGGTCTTGAGAAAGAAGACAAGAAAAGAAAAAGGCAATGATGGTCGCAGAGATCAAAAAAAGCCAAGTCAAGAGAGACAAGTGATTCAGAGAGCAGTTGAAGCCGACTACTCAAGTGACTCGAAGTTAAGCCCCGATCCGTTTTAATGGCCAAAGAACAAGATCAACCTGACCAAGAAGATGAGGTACACTCTAACTCATCAAACTCGACTCTAGTGATAGTGATCGTGACACACACACTTCATCACCCACCGATCTTTATGATTCATTAGGCAAAATGATGAAAGATTTTGAACACATTAAATCCTCACACACACTATTAAATGAGGAAAACAACCTACTCAAGAGTCAAACTCAAAGTCGACTCAAGGAGCCGAGTACTCTAAGTCAAATAGCCGATGATAATGAAAGTTTAAAGGCCGAGAATGCTAAATTAATAGCGTAAATTGCCGCTATCGAGAAGAGGAAGAATGACCTCAAAAATGTTATTACCTCATTCACTAAGGCATCTAAATCATTGGATGATCTTATTATGAGTCAAAGAGAATGTGGAGACAAGACAAAGCTTAGGATTTAATTTCTCGTGCTATGTCAAACCTCAAAAGTAATTTTGGAAAAAGGATCTTCAAGCCATGAAGAGTCCGAAAAATCCAAAACTCTAAATGTTGCACACACATTCACTCCAAAGCACCATAACAAGCAAACGGCCTTGGTTATAAAAGAAAAGGAAAACATCCATTGAGTGCGCTGAAAGGACAAATGAGAAGAGATTCACTGAGTTCCTCAAAGAAACTCCAAACAGAAAAAATACTGCAAAGAAGAAGCAGAGCTACCAAAAACCCTTAAAATCCATAAAAGAAATACATATGATGGGAATGGTAGAAGATATCCAAGCCAAGCCGATTGGAATAATGTAAACTATCAAAGATAGACTTATGGAATATAAGCCCAAATGGCAAAGGCCTAGAACTCAAGAAAGGCCATTCCAAAAGTATAAGAGCTTTCATCAAAGACACACATATGCACCTAGACACTACACTCAAAGACACCACAATTACCCAAAGAAGGCGATTGCAAAAATTATACACAGCATACGAGACAAAAGAGACAATTTGTATGAACCTAGAATCCCCAAGCAATTTGCCAGGATTAATTATGATTATGGCATCGATAGATGGCAACCCCTTAGAGTCAAATCATTTGGCTATAATTTGTTGGATCATCTTACAATTCTAACCCCTCGGGACCCAGACAAGTATGGGTACCTAAAACTTAATTTCCTTGATTGCGGGTTCAAGGAACAATCGAGTGCCAAGGAACCCGATACATGGATAGTGGTCGCATTCCGGCACATACGACAGAAACAAGAAAAATCTGTCAAAATTCAAGGAAGTAAAAGGAGCAAAAGCCATATTTGGAGGAAATGAAGCTCCTGGTAAAATAAGAGGCATTGGATCCATCAAGAGGAATGGATTAGAAATCACGATGTTGCATATGTTGAAGGACTCAACTTCAACTCGCTAAGCATCACCAACTCGTGACAAGGGTTATAACGTTGGATTTAATATGGGTATATGCCAAATCAAGGATATTGAATCAAATGAAGTTGTCTTTGCAATGATGAGAGAGAAGAATATGTATGTCGTGGATTGGTCAATGCAACACCCAAAGACTTTTCTACTAGCAAAGAGCACAACTGAATCAAGTTATCGTGGCACAAAAAGCCGAGTCTCCTAAATTTCAAAACGATTAACAAGCTTGCAAGAAGTAATCTTGTGGAAGGACTTCCGACTCAAGATACAAAAAGGAGAGTATATGTGACGCATGTCGAGAAGGGAAAACAAATCAAGTCATCATTCAAAGAAAAGACATGCCCATCTTCAACAAGAATATTGCATCCGCTACATATGGATCTATTTGGCCCAAGTGGAACCAAGCAAAGATAAGTGGAAAGAAATACACCTTGGTGGTAGTAGATGACTACTCAAGATATACATGGACAATATTCATGTGCAAGAAGAAAGAAACTCTACGAAACTACCACGGTGATGAAGAGGATTCAAAATGAGAAGAGTCAAACCATTATCAAAATAAGATCGGCAGGAACCGAGTTTGTCAATGGAATAATAACTCAGTATTGTATTGAAAATGGTATTGGTCATGAACTATCAAGCAAGGACTCCACGTGCAGAATGGAGTTGCGAAAGAAGGAACATAACACTCAAAGAAGCAAAGAAGGACCATGTTAGTCAAGCAGGGGTTACCAAAAAGATTTTGGGTCAAGCAATCAACACGTTTTGCTACACTCAAAACAGATGTATGATAAACAGACGGTGACAAAGACTCCTATGAGATTTGGATGGAAGAAAACCAAATGTTGCATATTTTAGAATATTTGGATGCAAATGCTTCATCCACAACAATGGCAACGACAATCTAAAGGCTTTCGATGCTAAAGTCGATGAGGGTATCTTCTTGGGATACTCAAACCGAAAAGCAAAGCCTACAGAGTACTCAACAAAAGGACTATGGTTGCGAAGAATCCATTCATGTGGTATTCGATGAGCCAAATGTAAATGGAGAAGACATTGAAGAGTCACCGATAAGTCAATCATCCAACCATACTGAAGAGTCCTATCTATTCAAGCCAATTTGGAATTATAAACTCGAAGAAGATGAAATAGTCAATCTCAAAAACAATTTGGATAATTTTGCTAAGTGATTACGAGAGAATCGAACACAAGAACACAAACCGCAAGACGATCAACCCAACTAACTTACTCCAACTCGATGTAAGATGGCCGAGAGACCATCCACTTAACTTGTCATTGGAGATATAAGAGAAGGTGTAAAAACAAGATCGTAACTCAACAAGAAGCTATGTTCACATGCTTCATCTCGCAAATAGAGCCCAAAGATGTGTTACAAGCATTGACGACGCACATTGGATTCAAGCTATGCAAGAAGAGTCAATCAGTTTGAAAGAAATAAAGTATGGGAATTGGTTCAAAGACCCACACATCAAAATGTCATTGGCACCAAATGGGTGTTCGTAAATAAGATGAACGAGGAAGGTTCGTGGGTAAGAAACAAAGCAAGACTAGTAGCCAAAGGATATTGCCAAGAAGAAGGAATAGATTTTGATGAAACATTTGCTCCCGTAGCAAGATCGAAGCTATAAGAATGTTTCTTGCCTATGCAGCGACTCACAAGAATTTCACCGTATATCGAGATGGATGTAAAAAGTGCATTTCTAAATGGTTTATTGGAAGAAGAAGTGTATGTTGAACAACCTCCAGGATTTGAGCAGTAAGACTCTTGGAGATAAAGTATACAAACTCAAGAAAGCTCTATATGGATTGAAACAGCACCCGCAGCATGGTATGATACCTTGTCACAATTCCTAATCGAAAATGGATTCACAAAAGGAAAAGTAGATAGAACACTTTTTAATTCAAGATAAAAAGAGTATCCGCTTGTTCAAATATATGTGGATGACATCATTTTTGGATCTACAAACAAAGAGTGTGTGAAAAATTTTCAAACCTCATGCAAAGTAAATTTGAAATGAGCATGATGGGAGAGTCGACATTCTTCCTTGACTCCAAGTGAAACAGGTGAAGGATGGAACCTTCATAAGTCAAACAAAATACACCGAGAGATTTAATGAAGAAGTTTGGTATGGAGGAGAAGTCTTCTCGTGAAAATACCAATGAATACATCGGTCAAAATGGACATGGATGCGGATGGCAAGCCGTAGATCAAACAAGATACAAGAGCACTTATTGGATCATTGCTCTATCTCACAAAGAAGCGGGCGTACATCACCTTTGTCTTTGTAGGTGTATGTGCAAGATTTCAATCTGCTCCAAAAGATAGCCATATGACAAAGATCTAAGAGAATATTGAGATACTTGAAAGGAAGCCAAGAAGTCTGGCTTATGGTATCCAAAGGAAGGTGGATTCAAGCTAATCGGCTATTCGACTGGGACACTATCTTTGGATGCGAGTTGATGAGAAAAAGCACTTCGGCACATGTCAAATGCTAGAAACAGCTGATTTCTGGTTTAGCAAGAAGCAAAATTCAATAGCCACCTCTACAAACCGGCAGAACATAGTCAGGCGGGCACTGTTGTGCCCAAGTCCTATGGATGAGACAAAGTGAGAGACTATGAAGTTGAGGAAAAAGAAATTCCAATCATGTGTGATAACACAAGTGCAATTGCCATTACTCAAAATCCTGTCTGGCCGCACTCAAGAACAAAGCATATCGATGTCGATATCACTTCATAAGAGATCATGTTGAAAAGAAGGACATCATCTTGGAATATATCTCAACCGATAAACAATTGGGCCGACATCTTCACAAAACCATTATGTGAGTCAAGATTTGAAGAACTCAAACATGAGTTGGGGTTAATTGAATGAAAGTGACACTCGGAAGAATCAAAGAAAAGAAATGGAACACAAAAGGGAAAAGAGTGAACTCACAAATCGCCTAAGTAAATTAGTCAGACGGAAAGACAATTTATACCAAGTATTTATGAGTCAGCTAAGAGAACTATGAGAAGAAGAGTTAAATCAACTAAAGGATAAGCCGAGTCACTTATGAGCAAAGTGACAAAACACAAATCGTTTTTGACTAAGCGGGAATGTTTTTAAGGAATACGTCAACATAATGATGATGTGTACGGACATAAAGCCGCACACCAAGCTTATGATTGGATATAAATTTGCCGCATTAAATACGAGACATTAAATGCTAAATAGGCGTGCAAAATCTAAGCCGTTGATTTCGATCACATTTCAAAAAACCACCGCACGCCCTTTCATAAACCATACTTAAACCATTTCCGTCCGCTTTCTCTCTCACACTACCAAAACTGTTCATTTTCCTTCTCTCAAAAGCAAAGGCAAAAATTCTCTCGAAACCCTATCTATCCGCAAATCAATCTCTAAGTTTTTCTTTGATAAAATCTGAAAAATGGCACCAACCTATGATTTTACCAAGTTAGGGAAGCAAATCCACACCGGTCTCATGTGGATTTCGACGGCATGGTGAAACAGGGGTCCGACGACACCCTAGTGAAGAAAATTGCCGAGAAATTAGAAACAACCTAATTTGAAACCGTTTCTAACGTTAGAATATCCGATGACCTATGTGGAGGAGGTCGCACAATTCTACGTTAATCCGAGATTCACGATGAAGGAATAAAGTCATCTTCACGAAAAAAGCGGTGACTATCTCTCGCAAGTATTTACCGAACACCGCCACTACCAACCGCAGGAGCCTTTAAATTAACGGCTGATGTAAACTTGGCTCGATGCTTGGAAAGAAATAGCCAAGCCCGACTTTCTTTGATAAAATAGTGTATACAACAAACAAGAGAGCTGAAAGAGGATTATCACAAGTCTGTTGGACATAATTGCCAAATGTATTGACATCAAATTTGGCGGCTTTGACCAATCTGTCAAAAGCAAAGCGATTGTAATGGCCGCAATCATCGCGAGAAAAGAAAATAAAGGGCCGAGTTTGTCTGACGGACAAAGCAGACTCGCGTAACGTAGGGGAACAAATCCTTCAAGGAAGATGGCACATTTGGAGGATCCCAGGATATGGCCTAGTGATTGGCCGGTGATGGAGGTGAAAGGAGTCCCTCTTAGACATGGGAAGGCATTCCATGTTAACAAGAGGATGTTGAGCAAACCTCTCGGCGCACGTAAGAGAGCCTACGCCAAGAGAGCGACACGAGTGAGGGGGAATCGGTGACCTCAAGATACAAATTGCCCTCTCCACCCAAGAAGAAAGCTGCCCCTGCAGCCCAAGAAGAAGACATTGCCCCTGCAAAGAAAGAAAGTCAAACTTGCTCCTGCCCCTACAAAGAGAGTCCTGCCCCCGCCCGCAGCCGTGTCTCCCGCCCAAAGAAGAATGCGGTCGAGAAGGACACTCAAATACCTTCTCCGATCGTCAAAAAGAGGAGAACCGACAAGCCAAGACGGCCGGCTCCTCGAAAAAGATACCAAAGCACGCCCCGCCGCCCAAGACTCAGAGGAAACCGTCTCTCGAAACAGTAAATCCCTCTGGTACAAACTAGGAGACGGAGAAGAATCATCAAGCACTCGAGCTTGAGAAACCGGCCGAGTCACCACTCACCGAGCAGACATCGAGATCATTGGCCGGAGAAGTAGAGTCTCCGGATGTAATTGATGAAACGCCCAAGTCTGCCAAGGCGATCAGCGAGAGGCAACCCAAGACACCTTGTGTAGCCCACACACCAAACACAAGAAGAAGTGGTAGAGCCGATAGTGATGTGATGATCCTATCTCCACCTTACCCGACATCCAAAATCGTCTCGTGAGTGGAGAAAATGGAAATTGAGTAAATCAAGGAACAGTTCCAACGACCCGAGTTTATATAAGAAGAAGAGGAACTGTTAAATTTCCTTCGACTAACCATCGTAATCCCAAAGATTGGATGAAGACAATCGCACGGACATCCCGCAGATATTCAAGGACAAGGAGAAGGAAAGACAGCAGAGGAAGCCGAGGCACGTGAGAAGGCCAAAGATCGCCCTATCTCCGCACCGTAACACACACATCCTCTCCTTGATGTCTTCTCCGACGGTGATGAGGATCAGGAGAATGGGCCGCCACGTAGAAGAGTTGCAAATGCAGCAAGCATTGCACGAATCCGAATCCTTCACGAGCAAAGATTGATGGAGGGACCAGAAAGTCCTCCGAACACTGAAATTGATCCAATGGGAGTGGTTCAGCAAATCGCCATCGTTGTTTGCCACCACCTCCCCACTCACTCGGAAGAAGACAATAAGGGACGTGGCGATGAAACGGGATAGTGGGGACCCCGGTCGAGCCAACCCCTATTGAAGGTGTCTTACCACCGCCCCAACGGCTGAACATTCAATAGCAACAGCCCGGGAGTTTGGAGACGAGTGACCCCATTCCAAGTCACTCGGTGGTGCGCCCGGTGGGGAAACTCCCTCCACCTGCAGCAAGGTCGGAGAATGCCGCAGATGACTCCACAATGAATCAAGGAGGCGAAGTGGAGAAAGTACAACCACCAAATGAACAAGAAGATGCCATCAACGAAGCTCGACAGTTGAGACTGTCTCACCTGAGGTGTCAATCGCTCCCTGAAGGCTAATGACGCGCGATGCGATCGAGGCACGAGGAAGGAACAGCCCCCGGGAGTTAACACTGGGCGATGAAAGTGCAATCCATGGGGTTGAGACTCCAATGGATGCCACCACAGAAAGACCCTAAGAGTGACACTGTCGAAAGAGAGCTCCAGGCCTCACCGCAGCTTGAGGCGCAGGAGGTAATGAAGGCCACGGGAGGTTGAGACTTCCCGGGGTAAAAGAAGTCAAGTAGAGAACATCCCTCCCGCTATCATCGACCCATCTCGAAAAGGAGATAAGCGCGCTTTATGATTCCCAGGATAATCCCGATGTAACCTTCCGGGATCAAGGCGAAGAAGAAGGCGAGTCATCCCCTGTGACATGATCCAAAAGACTCGGCTGCGGATGTTCCAAGCACGAGCAAGTCGATCCCAAGACTACTCGTCAAACCTTTAAGTTTGATGATGAGCCACCAATGGAAATCTCATCATCGTCGATGACGCTTCCGAAGGCCGAGGACCCGTCTACTCAATTGGAGAAACTAGCCGAGACCAACGAAGCTATTGAGATATTTGAGGCTCGGCAAGTCGGGTCCACTTCACAACAAACCCCGGTGAACCGGAGTCCAGCTGCGCGCAGCTCCTCAAGCTGCGCAGCAGGTCGATTCCAAAAAGAACTTCACCGCTCATCATCGAACAAATCCTAGTTGGCGGTGATGAATCCTTTATAGAATCTTTTCCTTTTTCCCTGGGAGGTACCCGACCTCCATGAAGAGTCGAGAACGAACGCGCAAGACGCTACCAGACGCACCAGCCTCCCGTTTTTCCATCGAGGCACCATTGTTCCGGTGATTATGATTTTGACGCCGTTGCATGGCCATCACCGCAATCGGAGGAATCGGTGAAGTCCGCGAAGTGTTCAAGACATTATTCACGAGATTGAACGGATGGAGAGGCATCAGGCCTCTATGGACATGCGGATCGACAACAGAGATGCTAATCTTATCGCGATTTAAGAGGCATGATCGGAGATCGGGAATGGTGGCAACAAAGCAAACAATGCGTGTGGAACAAGTTAGATACTTTAGGACATTGTTCAACAAGTCTTGGTATGGAGAGCCGAAAATGCTTTGATGCAAAAACGAAGTGAAAGAACATATTGAGCACATGCATGAAGCACACATTGCCGAGATAAAGGCATTGCGTGAGCAAAACAAGAGTGATCTACGGCGTTTGGAAGAAACCATGAATACAAAATTCAGCCTTCTCATGGCCGAGATGAAGTGATTTCAGCAGAGTCCAACGCTACTCGATCCGAATTTCGTGGCCGCATACTCTGCAGCATGGACTCGAGACAGAACTCTACCATCATCGGGCTCGACTTCTCGCTTGCCATATGTTTCAGTGTCCATCTCTCTTTTGATGATGCCAAAAAGGGGGAAGAGGAATACCTTAAAGCACGAGAAAAGATCTAAAGCCGAAAAAGAGGATGCAAGCTGTGAAGGGAAAGACAGTGAGGAAAGCAGGGAAACAAAAGAAAGGAAAATCTGAGGGGGAAGGATCGAAAGATGTGACCTTAATGATTGCACAAACCCCCAACAGGTCCAGTCACAACTAACATTATCAGCAACAAACTCCCTGCGTGACTCCGCCACTCCAACACTCGCTATATCTATGGTGAAAAGAGAAAACAATTGAAGCGAGGGATGAAGGAAGTGGAAGGAAGAATGGATGCCCGGGTTATGAACATCTTGAAACAACATGGAGGCATTCCAAAGAGACAGAGACACTTATGCCATCTCGATGTCGGGACGAGCCACGATCAGTTGATGAATTTATAACGCCGCATCCGAAGGATACTTTGCAAAAATGTCTATGGCTCAAGCTTGGGACTTGTCTTTGGGAAAAGGGTCTCACGTTGTGTGAAGAAGGCGACATGACAGACTAAGCGATCGCACTGTTGGTCACTCCGCCTGGTCACTCAACGGGAAGAAGAAGACCCAAGTACAATACACGCCCGCAGGTAGAGGAAGAAGTAGTGGTGGAGGAACGGGTTTGAGACCAGGCCTCGCCCAAAAACATTGAGTACATAGATCCGGCAAGAAATGAGGGATCTCTTGGGTAGGGCTTGACCAAGTAGCAAATTTGCAAGTGGCTAAAAGTAATGCCGAGTATGCGAGAAGAATAGAAGAAGAAAACAAGAGACAAACTCGGCTATGGGAGGAAAGACAAGAAAGATTAAGAAGAGATGAAGGTTGCCAGAAAGCATATGAAAAGAAGAAGAAAGCAATTGACGATGACAAAAAGAGAAGAAGAGAAGAAGATCTTGAACAAGATGAAAGAAGGAGACACGAAGGAGATGAAGTGTTCTTGTTCACCCCTTCATGTATTTTATGATGTAAATACATACTATGTAAGTCTTCTCAGAACAAAGCTATAAATTCTTCATTTTTGTAAACAAATGTTTGCTCGATACACCTTGTGATTGTGTAAAAGAACAAGAATGTTATGATCAATAAAAGGAATTGATTCTGCGCATACATTCTATGTCAATACACTATCCGTATGTATCTTTGCTATTTGCATTTTTGAATGGTTTAAGTTTTGGCATCATCAAAAGGGGAAATTGTTAGGAAATTTATTGTTTAGATTTTGATGAATGCCATGTAAAACTTAGAATAGGAAGTTGGCACCCCAATTCTTGTTGTAAAATGCATTGTAATAAATAGAGTGGCCAAGCCGAGATAAGTCGGCCTACGCCTAACATGCAAGAAGACAACTGAAGACTAGAAGGAAGACTGCGAGAGTGAGTATGGCAAAGAAGAGTAGACGGGGAACTCTCTTGAAGAAGCGGTGAGATGCGGTGAATGGAGTATCGGTCAAGTCAACTCAAGAATAGCCAAGTCTCAAGTTGAAGTGACAAGAGAAGAGTCATCCAATGATTGGAAGTCGACTCTAAGTCACCTGGGAAAGCAAGGAAATGCGGTCAAGTCGAGATAATGAAAAAGATCCGTTGCACGTAAATCAAGAGAATTACCTAAACAAGTAATATCGCCATACTACCTTTCTCGAAGTGCTCGCCCCGAGGAAGCGTGCAAAGGAATAAACCAATGGGAAGCACTACACCGTGTCGTCGAACTATGAAAAGGTGGAAAACAATTCATACGAGGAAACAACAATTCCAAGGATCGCAACAAGACAAGCCAACGATCGCAAGTGACTTTCAAAAATAAGCCTATCTCTTCAACGGGCAAATTTTTGAAAGATCACTATAAAAGGCTGAGGAGTTTATTTGCAGAAAATGAGCTGGACCAAGAGATTAAGAGACAAGAACCAAAAACGTTCAAGCAATTATTAGAAAATCTGAAATATTCTCAATCCTCAAGCCTACACTACGAAGAACATCAATCCAACACTCACTTTGTGAAGGAAAGATAACTTCAATCAGTTGAAGAGGAAAATATTGAAAAATCAAAGGGGTCTACATTCCACGAAGGATTGTAGGAAGGTTCAGGTCGAACCAAGACTTGAGCTTTTGGAGGGCTTCGTGATCAAATCCAAAGAGCTTGAGCAAGTGAGTCAGTAGTAGCAAAGTTACCGCCTGTGAAGAAAGTCGCAGTCGTGCGAGAAGCCGGTGAGTGATCAAGGCGTCTCGCATCGAGTCCCAAAGGATCAAGTCATTTGTGTGATAAAGACAGATCCGGACTGTTACCACTTTGTATCTTCGATCAATACCTAGTGGATTCCTCCAGGAGTTGGAGAAGAGAGGAGTAGAAGAATTACCCCATCTTCGAACCTCTATAAAAATTTTATTGTGTCATTTACATTTGAAGACTTTAATTTCTCGCATCTTAATTGCTTATATCTCACGATAAATTTGCTATCCACTTGATAATTTCTAAGTACTAAACCAATCACTAAATCCTTGCTTAATCAAACTTAAGGGTGTTAAGTCTTCCAATGAAAAACAAACCACGATTGAGTTAATTTACACTTAACAATTTGAGTTATTCCATCAATGACTCAGTTGAGTCCGTTGAGAGACTAACTCTCTTGATTAACTAAATTGGTCCACCAAGGACACAAATTTGTGTAAGTATCAACTCGTATATTTAAAAGGACTAAATCGAAAATTTGTAAGGTTTATTCAACTCCCCCTTCTAAACCTTACACTTACACCCCTTGGGACCTACACAAAGGGCAATATCGAGAGATATAAGACACATCTAGTCGCTAAGGGTTTTACTTAAAAGGAAGGCATTGATTATAAAGAGACTTTCTCTTCGGTTTCATCGAAAGACTCTTTTAGGATCATAATGGCATTGGTGGCTCATTTTGACTTCGAGCTAAATTAGATGGATGTAAAGATCGCATTTCTAAATGATGACATTAATGAAACGATCTATATGGTGCGGCCAAAAACTTTTATCCAAAGAATATGGTTTGCAAACTAAAAAAAACAATTTACGGTCTCAAGCAATCTTCCGTCAATGTTATTATAAATTTCATCAAGTCATCCTCTCATTTATTTTTTAGGTGAATAAGGTTGATGATTGTGTATACCATCGAGTTCGATGGGAGTAAGTTCATCTTCCTTGTGTAATATGTCAATGACATATTGCTGGTAGTAGAGATATAAGCTTATTGCACGAAACCAAGAGATTTCTGACTAAGAACTTTGAGATGAATGGGGATGCCTATTTTATATTAGGTAAATAGATACATCGAGATCGCTCTTGAGGTATCCTTGGATTATCACAAAAGAGCTATATCGAAAGGATTCTCAGTAGATTCGGCACGAAAGATTGTATAATGGGAAATACTCCCATTTCTAAAGAAGAAAAGTTCAGTCTCAGTCAGTGGCCCAAGAATGAGTTTGAATCTAAAGAAATGTAAAAGGTTCCTTATGCTTCTGTTGTAGGGAGTCTCATGTATACTCAAGTATGTACGCGTTCGGACCTAGCGTTCATAGTTGGAATGTTAGGCAGATATTAAAGTAACCCAGGAATGGATAATTGGAAAGCAGCCAATAGGGTTATGCATTATATTATATATACAAAGAAAAAAAGACTATATGCTCACTTATCGAAGATT
The DNA here is from genome assembly GCA_016081115.2 of Rehmannia glutinosa. NCBI lineage: Eukaryota > Viridiplantae > Streptophyta > Magnoliopsida > Lamiales > Orobanchaceae > Rehmannia > Rehmannia glutinosa. Next base: position 90,049 of record JABTTQ020002104.1, read on the forward strand.
AGGAGTTTTGGAGATCACATGATACTGGCTCCGATTTTGCAGGATGCCTAGACAGTAAAAGATCCACTTCGGGCTATATTTATCTGCTAGCTAGGGGAGCTATTTCTTGGAAAAGTGTTAAGTAGACACTTATAGTTCTTCCCTATGGTACCTACTTTTATAGCTTGTTATGAGGAATCTAATCATGGAATATGGCTAAGGAACTTTGTCAATGGGCTGCGTGTTGTAGATGGCATCGAGAAACCATTGATGTTATATTGTGACAATAAATCGGTTGTGCTATATGTTAGTCCAAGTGGCTACGATAATCTAGAGGGGGGTGAATAGATTATGCCGATTTTTCGCAAATCACCCTCTTTTTCGAATCAACAAGTAAATGACAAGAATGTAAATGCGGAAATTAAACAACACTCGTTGATTTAAAGAGGTTCAACCCACCTAGGGCCTAATCCTCTACCACCCCAGTATCTCCGGGATGGATTTCAAAAAGAAAAAAAGATTTTATTAATTACCACAATTAATACAACACCTTGAGGATCACCACAATCCTCTTACAACACCTTCAAGGAGATTACCACAATCTTCCTTCACCACCTTTGAAGAGTACCACACTCTTCAAACACCTATCACCTAAATCACCAAAGTGTATTCTTACCACAAGAATACTCACAAGGATGTCTTGTGTTGAATGATGGACAAAATTCAAGATTACAACTCTATGAAACCAATACAAAGATTGAGTGCAAGTGTAAGTACTTAGGCTATTACAACAAGAATATAAAAATGAAAGCTTGAACAATTTGCAGATTTCTTGTTGTGTATTTTTTGCTTGTATGTGTTGTATCTTGTGTCTTCAATTCATCCTCTATTTATAGGAAGCTTCACCAACATAGGCTCCCAACATAGGCTCCTCTATCTTCACTTTTGTCTACAAAAAGAAGATCACAAGATGTAGAAATATTGTACAAAATTAAAAAGCAAATCTTGCTGTCACAGATTGCAACGGTTGGAATTTTGCTGTCAAAAAATAACATAGGGCGACCGGTTGCCCTGTTGAAGATTTCGACCGTTTTTAAAAAATAGTGCGATCCAGGTAGGGGTTGCAGGAGGGTGCGACGGTCGAGGTGGGGTGCGACCGGCCGCCTCACCCTCGATCCCCTCCCTCTTTTTCAAGACCTGTAAGTTGTTTGAGTTTCTATTCTTCAGGTACCGGTCGACCACTTTGGGCGACTGGTCGACCTCCCCTTTGAAATATTGTCCGATTTTTTTCAAAAATAAACTTCAAGAAATACTCCAAAAAATTAGTAAAAACATTTTAAATCATTTGGGAGTATTTAGACAACATTTATAAACATAGTTTTGGTGTAAAAACCAATTTAAACAAAAACATCAAAAGTGTTGTCCAATTTTTATCAAATTAAAAACTCTAAGAAATACTCCAAAAATTAGTAAAAACATTTTAAATCATTTAGGAGTATTTGGACAACATATAAAAACATTGTTTTGGTATAAAAACTTATTAAAACAAAATCATCAAAATCTTGATAAAAACATTTATCTAACACTATATTCCAATAACAATAGGAGTTCATGAAGTGAAGCATATGGACATCAAATTCCTTGTTGTTCAAGAAAGAATTCAAAGTGGTATAGTGTCTTTAGAGCATATTGGAACAAACTCTATGGTTGCGGGTCCGCTTACTAAGGAATTGCCATCTAAAGTATTTCTGAGCACCTTTGCTCATATGGGTGTTGTATTGTTAGATAATATGCACGTTTAGTGGGAGTTTGTATTTTGATGTTCTTTAATTGAACACATTTTGTGTTTATTTTCTGTAGAATAAACAAGATGGTTTATATTTTTGTATACTCTGAATTAACTGCGGTTTGCATGATCTCATAAGGAATAAAGTTGGACCAGTTGGAAATAGGCATGTTAAGATCACATTACATGTAATTTTCATGCTACACATCCATACTCGATCTATGTTATTGAATATATTGGTGTGGTGACCATTGATGGGTCTAGTTACCATTTAAATGTAATGAAGGCCGCTTTGATCCCATACGGATATAGAAATGTACCATATTATAACTAAGGAGATATTTAACGGATAAATAGCAAAATTTTGTGTACACTAAGGATTTCATAATATAATTGTCTTTGGTGGCATATGTAGTCCAAGTGGGAGATTGTTAGGATTTTATTCTAATTAATTATATGAACTTAGATATGTCTAACAATTTATATTATGGGGATATTTAATTAATTAGGGCCAATGAAGTGATCTAATTAGTGGGCTCTAGAAATATCCATTGAGTACGGGCTTTGCAATGTGTAGATACCAATACTAGTCAAATTAAGATTGATGGGCTTTTAATTTGACCTAGTTCATAAAGATTATATAAATAGTTGGTTGTGGTCCCCAAGTCAAACACACGTTCTTTTCATCTTCTCTTCTTTTCCCATCCGAGAAAGTTCCCATTGAGTAATCGGTGAGTTGGTATTAAAAGACGAGAACCGGTCAATTCAATCAAACAATATAGATTCAGGTATGATTTCGCTTAAGATTTCGTATTCAATTTATTTATTGATAATTCACATGAATTTCGAATCAATTGTTTTCATCGAGCTAACACATCACATTTCTTCTACCTCCCATTCCAAAAAAAAGAAAAAAGAAGTAGGTTGCAATATTAATCCTTAGCTATAACTTGATCCCTTTTCCATCACCTTTCTTGCCCTTTTTCATTGACTCCCATACACTACGTGTTAGAGATAGTGGTCTTAGAGCAATTGTGAATTATTTTTATTACTAATAAATGCGATATTTATTTTTGAACACATATGCTTATTGTTTGCATTTTCTTGAACATCATAAAAATCCCTATCCATTTAATGTAACCATAATCTTAGTATATAAGTGTTATATACAAGAGGATTGAGTTTATGGATAATAAATTAAAATTAATTCTATGATGAAATTAATTAAAGTATGGAGTCTTTAATTAAAACATCACTAATGTGGTTGAGAACATTTTGATTGTCATAGTCTTATATTAACTGTCGATGTGGAGACATCTTAGTAGGGACATTTATATATGATTTGATCATATATGACTTGGACGATTTAATGGAATTTATCATACAAATTCCTTTGTAGAAATAGAAAATCAAATTAAATCATAAGATGATCATATATGGATAACTCTTAATCCTGGGTGATTGTAGACTCATGTTTATTTCGTGTGATTCTTAATTTGTTCATTTAAGTTTGTCGTATGACATTCACAACACTTGCATTTTAGATTTATATTTAATCGCATCAAAAATTTGGTATGCATCAATATCTTGACTATTATACCAAAAGAATAGATTTGATTCAATTTCTACTGAAATTGTTTTTCTAGTATTTTGGTCGATTTTAGTAAATTAATCAAAAAAATTTAAAAAATAGAAAAGTAAATATTAAAGGCTAAATTACAATTTTTGGTCCACTAATATACCGCATTTGGAACATTCATATACTTATTTATGGATCTTGCGAGAATTGGTACACTAATTTTTAATTTTGAGCACATTCAGGACAATTTTAGCGAAAATTGCAATTTTTTACGGAATGTTGCACGTGCGACCACATGACCCCTTCAATTTGGGGATTTTCTCGATTTACGGTAACCAATGCTTACATGGATACAAGTGATAATGTAATTGGAAGCATAAGTGGAAAAAAAATGCACGACAAGTATGGAGATTTTCTAATTTTCATTTTTTGTTAATTATTTTGAGACATATATAAATAATAATAATAATAATAATAATAATAATAATAATAATAACCTTTTATTAATACTTAATGTTATTTTAATTTTGAAACTTTATGAATAATTTTAATAAATGTAATTATAACTCAATTATTAAAATGAATAAATTTAAGTGTTATAAATCGATATTCATTTTTTCGATATAAAAAAATATAAAATACATTTTCATAATTCTTAATTTATAGTCTTAATATTTTTGATACTTAATGAAAAAATATTATTATTTAATTCAATTATGAATTTTAATTTATTTAACTAGCATTAATTTAAATAGAATTCAGTTTATCTTAATTAATACAACTCAATCGCCATATTCCAAATAATTTAATTTATTATTACTTTCTTGTAAAAAATATTATTATTATTTTAATAACAATTCTATTGCAAATTAAATTATTTAACTAACAATTTTTTATCTAACTAAGAAATATAATTAACTAATAAAAACTGGTGTTGGGCTTCAGCACCTTCACCCCTTCACCGATGCTGCCGTCGGGCTTCAACATTTTCACCATCTCCTCCAGCACCCTCATCCGCTGACACATTGCAGTACCTTCATCCGTGCATCCATTTGCTTCACCCAAGTAACAAAAATGACCAATTCTCCCCTGTTAGATAAATATTTTTATCAAGATTTTGATGATTTTGTTTAAATGAGTTTTTATACCAAAACAATGTTTATAAATGTTGTCCAAATACTCCTAAATGATTTAAAATATTTTTACTAATTTTTGGAGTATTTCTTAGAGTTTATTATTCGATAAAAATTGGACAACACTTTTGATGTTTTTGTGTTAATTGGTTTTTACACCAAAACAATGTTTATAATTGTTGTCCAAATACTCCCAATTGATTTAAAATATTTTTACTAATTTTTGGAGTATTTTTGAAGTTTATTTTTGACAAAAATTGGACAACATTTCAAATTGGAGTCGACCAGGTCGAACAAGAGGTCGACCGGTACATCAGAAGAATGCGTAAACTTGAAACAGAATGTACCGAGGTTGAAAAATGAGGAGGGGGACCGGTCAGGGCCGACCGGTCGCACCCCCCCTGACCGGTCGACCACCCCTCTGAACTGTACCTGGATCGCACTAAATTCTTTCCAACGTTCAAAATTTTCTATAGGGCAACCGGTCGCCCTGTGTAATTTTTGACAGCAAAAATTATGCCGTTTGAAATCCTTATCAGCAAGATTTGCTTTTGATTTTTGTACAATATTTCTACATCTTGTGATCCTCTTTTTGTAGACAAAAGTGAAGAAGGAGGAGCCTATGTCTATGAAGACTCTCCTATAAATAGAGGATGATTTGAAGACACAATAAAACAACAACACAAGCAAATACACAACAAGAAATCTGCAAATTTCTAAGCTTTAATATTCAACACTCTTGTTGTATTTATAGCCTAAGTATTTCACTTTCACATCTTGAGGTCTAGGATTGATTCTTGATTACACTTGCACTCAAAATTGTAATATTCATTATTGAGCTGTAATCTTGATTTTGGTCATCATTCAACACAAGACATCCTTGTGAGTATTCTTGTTGAAAGAATACACTTGGGTGATCTAGGTAATAGGTGTTTCAAGAGTGTGGTGCTCTTGAGGTGTTGAAGAATTTGGTGTTCTTCAAGGTTGAAGATTGTGGTAATCTTCACAAGGTGCCGTTGGAGATTGTGGTAATCTTCAAGAGAGATTGTGGTAATCTCAAAGGTAGTGTTGTAAAAGAGTGTGGTGCTCTTCAAGGTGATGTTGTAAGATGTTGTATTAATTTTGGTAATTAATAAAATCTTTTTTCTTTTTGAAATCCATCCCGGATATACTGGGGTGGTAGAGGATTAGGCCCTAGGTGGGTTGAACCTCTATAAATCGACGCGTGTTGTTTACTTCCCGCACCTTTATTATTGTCTTGGCTTATTTGTTTCGAAAAAGAGGGCGTAATCGAAAAGATGGAGATAATCTATTCACCCCCTCTAGATTATCGTAGCCGCTTGGACTTACATCCCCCGTGAGCACCATCTAAACCACGGACTATGTTATCTCCCTTACCATTCAAATACACAAAAACCTTCAAATATCGACTATATAACCCCGCCTTCTTTTATCTTTATCTTATAGATCTGAAAACCTATTAAAAAAAAATGGCCCGCGAGTAGGTGTTCATGTAGGTCTGGCGGTGAAGACGACTTTGATGTTGGTATCTTCCATCCCTCTCGCAAGAGAAACTATCCATGATGGTGGGGAGAAGAATTTGCCCGGTGGTGGTGCGGATTTGGGGAAGAAATGGTTGAGAAGGGCGAATGGTGTGGTGGTGCGATTTGGGAAAGAAGATAAGGGAAAACAAAATAAAATTAATATATTTTTAAAAAAGAAAATAAAATGAAAATAGAAGAATGGCAAAGTGAGCCCTTTTTCTAAAATATTTTTTCCGGTGGGATGCCCCCATCCGCCACCTCATCAAAAGTTGCGAAGAAAATGGACATACCAAAATTTGGGGACACACATGAGACTCACGTGCTACATTCCGGTGAAAATTGTAATTTCCGCCTAAAATTATCCTAAATGTGCGCAAAATTATAAGTTATTATCCCAATTCACAGGGCCTATAAATAAGTGGACCAATGTTCCAAATAGGGTATAGTTAATGAACCAAAATTACAATTTAGCCAATAGTATAATCATAATTATTTTAGTTTTTATTTTTTAAATTTTAGTAGGTAAATTACACATAATAATATTTAAAAAAATACGAAAATATTTACATAATAATATAAAAATAAATTTGGTACGTGCTGAATTTCTGGTTTTGGTTCAGTTCACTCTATTTACTGAACTGTGAACACCTATAATAATTGGATGCATTTTATAATTTTTTATATAAAATCCAACCAAAGTATCAAAAAAGATAAAAGTATTACAATTGTAATGAATTTGATTATATTTAAATTTAAAATATTGTAATAAGATTTGCAAGCGTATGATTTAAACTTATTACTATTTACATGGTTAAGTTTATTTATCTCCCTTTTTGTGTATTACAAAGGTAAATAAATGTAAATAAATATAATATTTTTCTAATTTTTTTGAAATTAATATGGCAAAATAAAATTGTGCAAAGTTCAGATGACAAAGGAAAGTTTTAACAAAGTTCATATGCTAAAGTTTCACAACTTTTATTTAGATTTTAGACAAAGACAATTTTACCGTCACGTGGAGGATACGGGCCAAAATATTTGGAGAATATTTTCCCGGTGGTGGCATAGCAAGTGCAAAACTTGTATAATTTATTGTACGGTAAAGTGTAAATTAAAAAAAATAGTTCATATGATAAATCCAAAATCGCGCATAGTTTGGGGTTTACCTTTTTTCCGCTACGATGATATCTAAATATTGAACCTCATACTAATTTATTTTTTTCTTTTAATCTTGCTATATGGGTTGTGATCGAGAATTAATATTATTATTCTCAATTGTTAAAATAGTCTATAATATTCATATTAGTATTATTATTGGAGATATTATAGGGTATATAGATTAATCTTAAGGTTTTAAGAGTTAGGATTCTCAGACAAATTTTTTTTTTGGTAATAGGAAACAAAGGATGGTAAGGAGATCTAAAGGCTACAGACATACTGATACATAATTTGCATCTGATCTTTTCTTCTATTTCAAGGTAAGGAATTTTTACTATTTGTTCTTATTAATTATTATGATTTTTCACATTAATGTTTAAAGTGTACATGTTACATCTTGCGAGTTTGCTCAATCTACTTTATAATTCCAAGATTCGTGTTACATGAATTTTATGCTCTAGGAACTCTATGATGCCATGATTCTATGATTCTATGATGTTGTGGTGCTATAATTTATGTTGCAAGTTTTTCATTAATGTGATGCATGGATTTTATTTTGTTTGAACAAATTTGATTTCTAACTGAGTAAATGTGTTTACTTAACCCACTTTTTCCAATAAATTTTTCAGATGGAGTTTGGCAGGACGAAGGTGAGGAGGAATGGCTTCTTCATTTTAAACAAAAAATAAAAATAAATATTTTATGTGAACGGATATTCCAAGTTTACTTTGAACATCGAGTTTCAATGTTTTGTTAAACTGTTATTATATCCTACTATTTAGTTTTTGTGCAAGTTTGAGTACAATTAAATTCCAATGACTTACTATAATGGATGATTGTTTTTCTTTTAATAGTTAAATTCACTTCATTATTAAATTTATTTTTAAATACTAAATTTTTATGTGTTTTCTTTAATGGTACCAACTTGATGAGATAATGTATAGTTTATTATCTTTTAGAAATTTAGAATAACTTATATTTTAGATAGTGATTGTGTGTTTATGATTCTATTTAGTTTATCTTTTAAGTTTCCTAGTAAAGTTATGAGTTTTATTATGGTATGATTTTAATTATATAAACACTTGCTATTTTAATAATTTTAGGGTGGTTGAATATTTATTAAAATTTGAGATTTACTCTCAAAACAATACACGTTCTTTAGAGAATTATATTGCTTTGTGTCAATATTTTACGGTATTCTTGGAATTAACGGTAGTATTTGTGTTCTAATTTGTTGTTCAAGACTACCGCATCACAACTGTTCCAAAATATTTATTTTCGCAAGCTTTCCCTTTTAGGTGTGTCGTCCCAAATTATTTTTATTTCTTAGATTCAAAAATAACTATTCATATGTATAAAAATGGGGCGTTACAACTTACGAGGAATTAACTAGATGCGAGGCATGGGAAAAACGTGTTGATCTTTGAAATAAAAAAATTGCAATAGTTTTCCACGTTTCGTCCATGATGTAAAATATTGACGCCAAGCATGTTTTTTTTAAGCCAATAGCTTTTCTTGGTCACATTAACCATTAGGGTTGTGTTCCGTCGGGCCTGGTACTATTGGGTTTGCACTTGTTAGGTTGGTACTTGATATTAACATAGTGTTTTAAAATATTTATGCTTTAAAAGAAGCGGTTCATTGTAGTAGAAGTAAAATTAGTTGAGAATTAAAAGATGATAATATTAAAAAATAGAATCACAAGTTTAAAATTAGAAGTTGAGAGTGTTTGGTGAAAAAATTGTAAAAGTGTTTATTTATTTATAAAAGTCAAAGGAAGTATATAATCGTAAATCTAAAGCATTCACCTATTTGCTTTTAGATTCGATTAAATGAAATAGAAGTGTTAATGATTGAATTTTTCAAACATTATTTCTCTTTCGAATTTCTTCCAGATTTCTGGTTATTTCTCTTACATTTAATATTTCAGTTTTGAGGAGTTATTTTTTAGAAGTTAAAAGTTCAGTTTTTTTAACTCCTTAGAAGTTACATGTAGTGGGCAAGTGGTTTTCTCCTTAATCTTTGCATGAAGTTTTCTCCTATTTTCTTGCAGGAAGTTTTTCAAGAGATATCTATTTAAGGACCAGAAATCATCAGAAGTCGTTGGACAGAGATTGACAGATTGAGAGTTTTAAGAGTTCATCTTCGCCTTTTTCATATCGAAAAATTTAGAAGCCGGTGATACCAAGAATGTTGGCAACATTGTTGGCATCATTATCAGAACTCGAGTGTTGAGTGTTTGTGTGAGATAGATTAAGTGTAGAACTTGAATTTTGAGTGCACTAAATGTAATCTCATGCTTTGTAAAGGAGTGTTGTTGCTTTTGGAGACACAAGGGGAGTTGTTCTTTTAGTTTCCTTGTTTACTTTATATTTTTGTATTTTGTAAACAACATCATCTTTTGAAGAATTTTTGTTCTAATAAACACCGTACAAGTATTTTATACTTGTACAAAATTTTTAATCTCTTGTGTCTTGTCTTTAAATCTGTATTTATTTCACATATTGTGAAATTGTGTTTTGATTAAAGTCATTCGCTGTGTTTTATTAAGTGTTGGCAACACTTTCAACTGCACACTGAATTTTTATGAGAATTGAACCCTTCAATTCTTTCAAGAAGCAATAGAAGTTGACAATTATAAACACTATTTTTTAGCCAAAAACTGAGAATCGCTTTTTTATTGTGTCCGTTCATATTTGTTAGATTGGTATCCGATATTAAACCGATTTGTTGGTTACTCGATTTTTTTTTCGAACGATAGAAATTTTATAAATAACTCAATGAAAATCCAGATACAAACCACGTAGCCAACTGGCTAACTGACCAAATTGGCTAAACAACGAGCCAACAGGGGAATTGGTCAACCCAACTCAAATCCAAAGTGCTATCAAAAACCAAAAAAGCTAATCTATTACATTTGATTTTGCTCTTATGATCATGACACACAAAAACCACATTATCAAAAAGGAAACTTAACAAGTAGATGTCTTCGGCTATTTTAGCATCAACACCATCAAAAGGAAGATGTTTGTTGAGTTTGTCCACAATATCCTTGTCATTTATATGTAATTTTAAGCTCCCTTTGTTGATCAAAGATGCATAACACATTGCCTGACGAATGCCCGTTAAAGCCGCTTCCACTGGATTTTTGATAATCTCCCTAGAAGTTGCCCAAACTTTCACAATTTTCCCATTCTCCTCTCCAGCCATCCTCCGAATGCAGTTCGAAGATTATCCAGGTTGACAGCACTGACTCTCAAGTGTAAAAGTCCTACTGTTTCCCTTTTTAATCTACTCAAAGATTCCAATTCTTCCACCAAATCCTGTGTATTTCTTCCTTTTCTTTTGCTGTCCACACAAGCCTGTAATTCTTGCCATTCTTGTACAACTTTGTTGACAATATCAATCTCATTCCATTCACTTTTTTGAAAAATCCAAAGATTTCTTGTTTTCCATAACCACCATAGGATATAAACTGAAAGTTGCATTCTATTTATGGTTATGTCTGACTTTTGATCTTTGCAAATTCCTTGCCACCGACTTTTGAACCTAAAGTTGTTTTTTAGTGTGTCATTCAATGAACCGATACGATTTCCACACAATTGCTGCTTTTTGGCATTGTGAAAACAAATGCTCTGTTTTTCCTCTTCCTCACCACAGAGTTGGCATCGAGGGTCAAGCTTCATACCTCTTTTGTTAAGTTGAGTGGCAATTGGCAGGCTGTTAGTGAGGATTCTCCACACAAAGTGTTTCATCTTGTTTTTCACATCCAAGTTCCAACATTTAATCCACAGATTCTCAGCATCCTTAGAACCTCCACTTGTTTCTGGTACATCCATCTCCCTCACCTTCAAATCCCTCAGCAAACAATAAAATGATTTTACAGAAAATTTTCCTTTGCTACCCCAATGCCAAATCCATCGATCTTTAGTTTCCTGATGCAAATCAGCTGCAACTATGGGGACCTGCAAAATCTCATCCACATCTTTAGCACAGAAAATTTGGCTAATCAGTTCTCTATTCCAGTGTTTGCCATCACCAAGTAATAAATCTTTGACACACAATGACTCCCAGTTAATAGGAATCGGGCTGCAAGGTTTAAAAGAGGGAGTTTTAAGAAGCCAAGGTGAATCCCACGCATTAATTGACCTCCCATCTCCCACCTGCATCCTAATGCTTTTCAAGAGAGTAGATTTACCTCTGATCCAACTTTTCCACAACCATGAGTCACCACTCTTCACCTCACACTTAAGCAATCCCCCTTTTGGATAGTATTTAGCTTTAAGGACCTTACTTAAAAGAAGATTGGGCTGGGTTAGTAATCTCCACAGTTGCTTTACAATTAAGGCCTCATTAAACAAGGCTAGGTCTTGAAATCCCAAACCCCCAGCTTTTTTTGGTAAAGACAATTTATCCCAAGCTACCCAACTTATCTTCCTCTCCCCCTTCCCAGAAGCACCCCACCAAAATTTAGAAGCAATCCTACAAATCTCTTGACAGATACTAGAAGGTAATTTAAACACAAACATAACATATGTAGGCATAGCATTAATGACTGCCTTTAAGAGCACCTCCTTTCCTGCAAAAGATAGAAAGGAATTGCTCCAACTTGCCACTTTTTTATGAACACAATCCGCCACATATTGAAAAATCTCTTTTTAGATTTTCCAATAACCATAGGTAATCCCAGATATCTTGAATGATGTTGAACAGAAATACCATCCAAAATTGCACAAATATCTTTCTTTAAAGACTTAGATGTATTCTTGCTAAACAAGATTGAAGATTTGTCCATATTAATCATTTGGCCAGAAGCACAACAATATCGATCAAGGATAGTTTTGACACTCAATGCCTGAAAAAGAGATGCTTCACAAAAAACAATGGAGTCATCAGCAAAAAAGAGATGAGTAAGAGGAGGGCCTTGTCTACAAAGCTTCAACCCATGAAAGAGAGAATGGATTTGAGCTTGTTTGATCAAATTAGAGAGTACTTCAGACAACAAAATAAAGAGATATGGGGAAAGGGTTCCCCTTGCCTAATACCTCTAGACGGTCTAAAATACCCAGCAACTTGCCCATTGATGTTCACAGAGAAGGATGCAGAGCAAATGCAATTAAAAATCCAACTAACAAATTTAGCAGCAAACCCCATTTTTGTAAGCACAGTAGTCAGAAATCTCCATTCAACTCTATCATAGGCCTTTGACATGTCTAATTTAATTGCCATGAATACTTTTTGCCTTTTCTAAGGCCATTAAGATGATGAATGCACTCATGGGTAAGAACCACATTAGCAATGATTTGCCTACCAGGATGAAAGCCGTGATTGACACTAACACAATGTTGAAGAACAGGTTTCATACGATTGACAATGATTTTAGAAATCACTTTATCACAACTCCACACAAGCCGATAAGTCTAAAATGAGCAATGGTTGTGTTATGGATTTTAGGAATTAGAGTAATCAACGTATGGTTAACACTATTAAGCATGTTGTGATATTTGAAAAAATCTTTAACAATGAGACAAAGCTTACTAGAAATAACATGCCAAAAATGTTGAAAAAACAAAGGAGTCATACCATCCAAAACCAGGAGCTTTGTTGGGGCTGAGTTCAAAAGTGCTTTTTTGATTTCATTTTCTTCCACTTGGTGATTAAAACCAATAACTCTCCTCATCCCTATAAGATTTGTCAAGACTCTTCTCAGATTAATCCACTCACCCCAATTATCTTTACAATATTCAATTCTCTTAATCTCATTTAATCTCACTTTGCAATCATCAACGATCTTAGCAGAATTATTCCTCTTGACTTTGCTCCAATTGATAATTGCACTCATTGCATTCACGATGCTTTCTTGAATTTGAAATAATGGTGTCCCTTTGATTTCCTTATTCGGCCCAAATCAACTTCCTTATCAATGCCCTCCCAATCAAGCCACTTTTTGTCAAAAACAAATCTTTTCTTTTTCTTAAGAGTAGTCGGGGATGTTTCCAAGAGCTGCAGACTGTGGTCGAAAGATTGCATCTCAATATGTTGCAGATCGCGTTAGGGAACAAAATCATCCATCTAGGTGATCCAAAGAAGCGGTCAATGCGTTCTCCACAAATCCTTCCCCTTCCCTATTATTGGCCCAAGTAAAAGGATGCCCTTTAAATTTGATGTCACCCATTCAAGATCTTCAATAAAGGCATTAAAATCCACAAAACTAGCATGACTTCTCACCCGGTCTCCTCTTTTTTCCTCTCCATTCACGATATCATTAAAGTCCCCCCCCCATGCACCATAAATTACCTCATCTATCTTTAGCCGACCGAAGAAATTGCCATTGATCCTTTCTAACTCCTCGATCCGTGTTTGCATATATAAAAATCGCCCACATGTGCTCTAGCCCATCCTCAAGTTGGAATTCCACTTCAACACAAAAACTTGAGTTCACAATGTTCAGAACCTTAATTCTATTAGACCAAAATACCAATAAGCTACCACTTTTGCCCACTGGATCCACACAAGACCATCTATCTCTAACCTTTAATTTAATACAGACTGTTTTCACGAACTTTTCTTTTTTTTTTTTGTTTCGCATAAAAAAACCAAATCAGGGAGATGGAGCCTCCTAGTCTCCTTTAATTGAGAAATTGTAGAGGGTCCTCCCAATCCTCCACAATTCCATACACATACATTCATTTAAAACTTTGGGCCTATTTTAGGCTGGCCACCTCCACCTTGTCCGTCTCATTCCCACTTCCATTGGAAACCTCACTCCTGATTTTCTTAAAGTTTCCAATTACCAGATCTTCCCCATCTTCCATCGACTCATAATTCCTCTTAGTTCCAATATTCAATCCAACTTCGTATTCACTAATCTCCATTGGTTTTGGTACATTCTTTTTCCACTTTGAATTTTTAATTATTTTCTTTCTGAAGTATTTTTCTCTTTTCGTTGTTCTGGATTTCTTTGAAAGGAGTTTTTTTCAGTTTTTGCTGATCATCTCTTTGCTGATTCACTTCCTCCAGCATCATCTCATTTTCTTTGTTGCTCAACTTTAAGCTTGTTGTTTCTTGCCCTGCCCCCTCATAATCCATACAAATCAGGCTGCTAACTTTCCCCTGCAGTTTTTTTGTATTTAGATTTTCCCCTGTAATGTGTTCTTCTACATTAGGATTGTCCTGCCATTTTGTGGTATCTTTCAGAATTAATTTCTGATCTGCATGTGTCTCTCTCTCCACAGGCTTCTTATCCTTCTCGAACAAAACATTAGCTTTTCCTGGGGATGTTGGGGTTCTGGAATTCCTCTGCCCATTTCGAAATAGCCCAAATTATGTGGCTCTCAACCATTCTCCAAATTGGCTGTCAATCAAAATATTAGTCCCAATATCATTTTCCTTTCCTCTGACCCGTTCCATATGCCCAATTTTTTGTGAGAGAAACAAAAAGATTGTAATTTTTCATATTTGAAGTTGACCCGTTGTGTCACCCCATCGAGAACTATATTGGTCCCTCTCATAAGAGCTTTCTACAACTCAACTTCAACTAGAATCTTAATATGTCTCCCACACTGCTCCATGTTTAGGGATTACAATATCCATGTAATTTGCCGAATTTTTTCCCAATTTTTATTCCCGTTTTATACTCATCCAATGGCAAGGAATGTCCCAAGCTGGACCCAAAGCTCCAAAGTGTTAAAACAATCAAGATTTCCCAAAACATTTTCCAACCATTCACGAAGTATCAAAAATCGACTATCGAAACTCCATGTCTTACCATTGCGCACTTTAACTTGATCCTCCCGAGATGCAAAAACAAACTGAAAAATGTTAGCTCCAAGTTCACGAACTATGAATGGTTCTTTTGTTTGCCAAATATTAGTAGTAGTGTACTTAAGTCCCAAAGTTACACTTTTTCGTCCCGAAGATTTTTCCCACCAGGGTTTTTTCACATTCCGCTTTACTCTTCTCGATGTCCACAACCTCCAGTTCAATGTCCATTTTTCCTCAGAGGATAAAGAGAAGGATTTTAACCTTAATGCTAAATACGAGTCCGTCTGTGAGAGAAACCGCAACCCTTCGATACCCCCTTAATGCACGAGATAAGGCCACCTGGATAAAAAATGAGCAAATAGCAACATATGTGTAAAAAGTGGTCCAAGGCTAGATAGATAAAAACAAGGGTCACAATACAGAAAAAAAGAAGGTGGGGGACAAGGATTAATGGCAGGTCAACTAGGAATAACTTCACACCAATAAAACAGTAAAGACCAAGGAAAAACAAATAGAAAAAGCAAAACAAGCATAAATGCACTTAAATTCTAGATATGATTATCCATGCAAAGGCCTAAGACAAAGTACCAAGAAGATTCCATCATACTGAACTAAAAGAAAACAAAGCAGAAGAGCGGCGCACAAAGGAAACAAAGGCAAAAAGACAAGGAAGCAAAAAACTAGGGTTCCCTCATAGAGAGAGAAAATTTACACTCTTAGCAAAGAGACTTGTCAATTCCTTTTGTTACTTGATTTGTTGGGATCTCTCTCTCTCCTCCCTTTTTTATAATGTAACCGAATAAAATGGCCGAGAGAAACTGAAAATAAACAAGAAATCAAGAAAGTGAAATTTTTAATTCTTACTTTGACATAAGGTAAAATTGCAAAAATATTCCTGTAACTATAGGATGGTAGCAAAAATGTCCTGTAAAAATGACGTTTTGCAAAAAATCCTGTAACTATATAAACATCTCAATTTTGGTCCTACAAAGCATACGGTTTGCAAAATAGTCCTATAACTGTATGAAAATCTCAATTTTAGTCCTAATTTCTCCAAACATTGGGAACTATATGTGTCACGCACGTGATTGAAATCGATGATATTGTACTGAAATTTAGTTTTACATAGAGTTACAAGACTATTTAGCAAATTGTGCATTTTACAAGACCAAAATCGAGAGTTTTCTTTAGTTACAAGACCTTTTTGCAAAACGTGATTTTTATCGGATTTTTTTTACCGTTCTATATTTCTGAGGACAAATTTTGCAATTTTGCCTTGACATAATGCCTCCAATTAAGAATTTTTAGTTATACTTTCCGAGTGTACTTGTACTTTAATTAAGTCTTTAGCATGCACTCGTCTACATACATTATTGTCATTATGTAAATGCTTATAGGCTATAGAGTGAGATATACTTCTCATGCGAGCATAAATCATAAATTTCAAAATGATAGAAGAACACACAATTCATATATTACTAAATAAATTTAGTTGGAATTTCAATTATATAAAATATCACATTTAAAATTCTCGGTTGTATTACAAGATCTAGTATATTTGAAGTGAAAAAAAAAGTGAAAGTGATTGAAAAGCATATATATATATATATATATGTGTAATATGTGTTGTAATTGAAGAAAAGTTTGCTTGAGAAAGTTGGTCAAAAACAATCTAGCTCGAAATTGCACATATATTTAAAAGTATCATTTGTTGTTTCTTTGTTACGAGAAACGAGAAAATCTTCTAAATGACTTACAAAAATAGAAACAAAAATTAAAACTAAACAAAACTTAACTATTATAAGTCTTGAATGGACTCCAACTCCACAAGCATGAATTTGACACAACTTGAAAGTCGAGTTGAGGAAGACCTGTCTGCAAGACAAATACGTCACGGCTAGAGCTCACGGTCGGCGTAATGTCCCCAAAGATAAAACAACTTACGTTTTTGTGTAGTAGCACCACTAAGAAAAGCCCCATCAAACTAGAAATCGGGCATTTATATATGATTTGATCATATAGGACTTGGACCGATTTAATTTGAATTTTTCATATAAATTCCGTTATAGAAATTAAAATTGAATTAAATCACTAGATGATCATATATGGATAAATCTTAATCCCTGAGTGATTATAGACTCTGTTCATTTGTGTGATTCTAAATTTGCTCGTTTAAGTTTGTCTGCGACATTTCCAACACTTGCATTTTAGATTCATATTTGAATTAAATAGTGGGAATATAAATTCACAGATATGGAATCCATTCATTCTTGCGAGAAGCAGAAAGACGATTCTCTCATTTGTTAATTCTGGAACTGAATGATTTGAGATCTCTAATTTATAATTCAATTATAAATTAACCATTCACTAGTGAATTAATGGTAATGAGGATAAGAGGTAATTGAAGAGGTTTAACGGATACTACCTAGCTTCAATTAGTGAATTGTCCATGGAGGATTAATCTATATGTAATGATTATATCAATGGACTATTTGCTCATTTCATTTAGTAGAGTGAGATATTCTATAATTATAAGAGTGCAATTCGAATTTATAGTGGAGTAATATCGAATGGGATAAAAACATTCAACCCCCAAACTATTCGAAGTTTTACACTTAACCATACGAACTTTAAATCGTTACACTTAACCCTCCCAACTATGCGAAATTTTACACTTTGCCTTAAATTACATATTTACCCCTAGTTTCATGAAAGTTGGTTTACAGTTTACCCTCTAAACTTCAAAGTTGTTGCACTTTACAACCTATGCCATAAATTTTATTGTATTATCTACATTTACTCCTCAAGGTCTTGCGAACCTCGAAAATGGTATGAGAGCTAGGTTTATTAAGAACTTTTAGTTATATTTATTATATTTATGTAATTACAATTGGTGAGGAGAATTCTCTCCGAGAATATGAATCTGAACAATTGTCAAGATGTACACCACAGGACATATCGTCAAATCTTGACGATGTATGCACAAGATCACCAAGACAAGATAGCATATTGTAGCAACCAATATGTTGAAAAGGAACGCAGCTTGAGAGCCGATAGGGAAACCTTGAGACACTGTGAAAGACAAGCGACATATTATCCGAGTTTCCTTATGGTAAATCGGATATTATATGTTGATCCCGATGAATCATCGGGAAGAAGTCACGAGAATGCTCATCAAAATCATGATTCACGATGGAGTACGAGAATGGAGCGAGATACTTCGGACACATCTAAGATCTCCAAAGATATTAGGGAAGTCGAGGAAAGGCGGTCAGAATTATGGCAACCACCATATTCATCTACCGGACAAGTTCATCGAGATCCAAAACCGGATGGAGAGCGATGGTGAAATATCGAGAAGAAAACTCTTGAAATCCTTCATGATATTCAAAAAGCGAGTCAAGAACACGGAGGGACGGACCGAGTTCATCCGGGAGAAAAGAAATATATTTATTTGGAATAGTACCTATTTATACCAAAAAGGAAACCAACCAGAAATTATACAAAAAATGACAGATGATGAAAAACTTATCGCTATCATCAAGGAAAATCCGTTACACATTAAAAAGTGATGGATATGGAGAAAATGAATCTTAAAGATCTACATGACCTTGCGAGAATCCTTTGCGGGATTATGAATTGTAGATTTAAAGATGAAGCAGAGAGATGGATCAGCTTTGGTTACTTTTGACCCACAAGGTAGACCTATTCCACCACCGCCACCGATGGAAATCCCTAAGGTTGCAAAAGTTCGGGTTCAAATCATGGAATCAGGGACAAGAGAATGCATCACGTTGGAGATTTCACCATAGGGATTGAACCACTTTCGAGGAACAGGAGCTCGACCACCTCTTACAAGAACTCGACTACCTCCTAGAAGGCCAAATGTTTATCGACGCCTTATGGAAGATCGCATCTTGATCCGATACATCTGTATGGATTGATGCTAAATCTGGATATCCCAAATTTCAAAAATCGAGAAGTCCTCATTGATGAATGGACATCAACTATGAGGATTGCGGCAGAAGTAGCCTCGATCTTATGAAAGAAGGATTCATTTACTTCTTGAAATGAGTCTTGAAGGATCTGTAAGAATTGCATGGGACATGACCAAAGCAAATATGAAAAACGCGGTCACAATGGAGAATCATTAAAAGGAATTGTCGATGATATGGCAAAATTATTCAAAATCCATTTTATCGGCACGAGGCTACTTTGAAGGATTAGAAGAAGAAAAAGAAAAAGATATAAACAAGCCCTCTACTGACCTTGAGTTACATGATATTTGTCATATTAACGAATATATCAAGTTGTTCACCGAATATCGGTGGAAATCAAGGTGAGAGACAAAGAAGCTTCCAGCTATTATTTGCAAAGATTCCGAGGAGTCCCGGAGAGAAATGCTTATCAGGGAATACAAGGATGCATCTGATTTGGATACAGTGGCTAGAAGAATGTCTTTCCTAAAAGCCAAGCTATCTGAATGGTGCTATCAGGCAGCACTATACGAATTACAAGAGATTACGAGGAATTAACAAATCGGTTCCTCATGTTGTGTGGACGATGATATCCCAACAGGTTGTGGGAGGTCAACCAAGGCGGCATAAGAAGAAGAAGGAGAGAAGCCATCCATACCGCCAGGAAGCAACATCAAAAGAAGTAGGTCTTCATGGAGACCTAGAAGGTTAGTCAAAACAAAAAGCCCGAAGTTACAAATCGGGGCAAAGACTCAAAGACCAAGTAGGAGTATAGCCTCATCATCGGGTTCAAATCAAGAAAGTACGGTGAGAGCCCAGGGAGAAGAACTTTCGGATGAGCTCATACGAGCTAATGAAAGTTTCATAGATTGCAATTGCTAGACATGTGGAGCAAGATGGCATATTTCAACATATTGCCCGTAGAGAACCCGAGAAGCGAGGAATCGAGGCAGGTTGGAAGCAACACCAAAATTTGAAGAAGTTTGTCTATTATCAAGATTTGATCCAGGTGTATCAATTTGAGTATCTACCCTCATATGAAAGCATCTATGAAGAAGAGATCTATTCGATGATGGAAGTGAATCGATTGAGAATCGAGTGAAGAAGAATTTCTTGAAAAGCGGTTAGGGAGGATATGTCAGGATTTCTCTCTCACTACGGTTTCTCATAAGACTCTTATGAGAATTATGATGGAAAATCCAAATCTTGGATATACGATGGATTTACAATTGGAGCTATGGAGAAGGCCTTGGATAAAATTGGGTTTCGTAATAGAAAGCACCAAATTATCCACGAGTAACTCATGGAGAATTTGTCATCCCAATGGAATTCTTTGGTAACCTAATTGAGATGCGGTTGGTCCCTTACGAGAGAAATCCAAGAGATCAAAAACACAAATCAAAAGAGGCGTTGCCAACACACTTTCATGGATTCATATTGGAGCCATAAGAGTTATTATTAAGGCAACATTCAAGGAAGGAATAGATTCGCCATTAAATTTGGCTATATTTGACAAACGAATCTCACATCTCAAAGATTCGTGCTTTGGAGCGGTTACAGGAAATTTGTATGCAGGAAAATTGGCATTTAATGTCTATCATAGATTTGCATACAATTTGGGAGATAGAGATTTCAATAGAGTTCTAACCCCTCATCAGGATTTCAAAAGAGTCGATTTGATGAAAGAAGGAAATAGACCTTGCTCGATCACATACAAGATTTCCTATGCTCTCTCGAATACACATCATTCGGAGGTATTCTTGAGAAATGAATTTATAGAAGTCCCAATAATCTTTGAGGACTTTGCCGGGTGGTTCTACCGAGAAATCCTTGAATCTCCAACTATAAAGGAGATTGATATGATAATTCAAGATCGGCCGAGTCTTCAACAAAAGTCGAAGCCTAGAGTTGAGCGAAGGATGTCTTTCCAACAAGACAAAATGATAAGCAGTAGCCGTTGGGAGGAAAAGAGACCCAGTACAATTCAGCGCATCCCAGATGTTTTCAAAACACAAGGAGAGCTGAAATGCCCAGAAGGATGTAGAGAAGTTGAAATAATATTCGACATCACTCAAAAGGATAATATTTTTCCATGTGATGTTCTATATTATCTCGAACAACCGATAGTTGGAAGGTATTAAGGAAGCCTGAAGATATGAGCTGACTGTCAGAAGAGTAGCAGGGAAAATCCCAGAGCAGTTAATATTGGGGATTGAATTTCTTGAGGATCATAAACCTTGGGAAAGATTACAAGAAGGAATGGAGTTCACGGTGGCGGGATAAAAGATCTGAGAATCAAATGACCACTAGTCCATTCTCCATATACATTTCTATCGAGAATGTTATATCTTTGAATATAAGGCCGAATATTTATTGCCTATATTGATTAGTCTTGAAATATGTCTTGCAAAGCCGGATGTTTTCCTAAAGAAATTGGAGAAGATTTACCAGCTATTGCGGGAAGAGATTTTCGAAAATGATTCTTATTCTTAACGAGAGAATTAAACAAGCGAGAAATCATGATCGGAGGCGCGGCAAAGTACCCCATGGTACAAAGTGAAGACGCCACCAATCTATTTCCATGATACGAGGAGCAGATGTTTTGCTAGGAAATAATTTCCTACAAACATTTAAAAGATTTACACAGGAGGAGAATGAGACAAGAAGACTTATTTTCACAACCTTATGTGATCATAAGATTATTGTCCGGCGTGTCATGGGAAGCATTTTGAGAAAAATGCCTATTAAATTTCGCAGACAAGCGTGGTGATGAAGCCAAACTTTGAAATCCAAAAATGGCGGATCCAAGGAAATTTGGTGAAGCATTATTATCCTTTAGACAATTTGGTTCAAACCATAAGGATAAGAAACTATGGGATAATAACTTGTATTCATTGAGTACAAGGAGAAGAAAGAGTATCTCCGAAGCTATTGCGGAAGCGATGATGAGCTTAATGGAGAATTCACGAGTGATGTTTCCATAGAAGAGCAAATATCACTCAAGGATATCAAAAAAAGAAGATCCAAAGGAATTATAATGAAAATCCTTTGGCATGGTGGGATAAGAACGAGCTCAAAGCTTCCTTAAAAGATAAACCAGGAAAAGAGTATGAGTTCATGCGATTCAAACCAATCTTTATGAACCAGGAGGATCGTGAGGATATGCGAGAAAATACTTAAGGAACATCTTGACCTTAAGTTGATTTGTGAGGAGTTTCTCCATCGAAGTCCAGGATTCTTAGTCGAAATAATGGAGAAATCAAAAAGGAAAGCAAGACTTGTTATTAATTACAAATGAATTAATAACATTATGGAGTTCAGCCGGATACTATATCCCAAGCGGAGAACATTTGGTTATACGTATCAAAGGTGCCAAGATATTCTCAAAGTTTGATTGCAAGTCCGGATTCTACCAGATTAAGATGGATGAAGAAAGTAAAAGTTCTGACTTTCTCCACACCACAAGGACACTATATTTGGAGCGTGATGCCTATGGGATTGACTAATGCACCCAGGATATATCAAAGAAAGATGGATAATCTTTTCAAATATTATTTCGATTTCATGTTCGTATACATCGATGACATTCTTATCGCATCAAAGAACATGAAGGAGCATCTCAAGCATTTGGAAATATTTTGAGATGTTTGCCACAAGGAAGGATTAGTGCTTTGAGAAAAGAAGCGGTGGTGCTACAAAGGCAGATTGAATTCGAAATTGAAATCGATGAATCTTGAATCATCTGAGCCATATTGTGGAAAAGATACAAGGATTTCCCGGATATACTAAAGAACAAGAAGCAACTTGAGTTTCCTTGGAGTTGTTAATTTTTTGGAATGTTCATAAACAATCTAGCACATTACGGAAGGTGTTTATTTTAGCCCATTGCTAAAAAAAAGATGCTACATTCAAATGGGAAGATGAGCATCAAGAAGGAATAAAGCGACTTAAAGAAGTTTGTAAAGAGCTTCCAAAACTTGCAATTCCACAAGATGAAGATGAATTGGTTCTATACATAGATGCAGTGACTATTGGTGGCGAGTTGTTCTTACAAAAGCTACACCAAATGGCGAAAATACCATGTATATATTGCGGCGGTCTTTTTACAGAGAGTGAAGCGAATCGATGGCATATCAACGAGAAAAAATTCTTTGCGATGTAGAAAGGCTTTCAAAAAATGGCCTCTATTTTCTTGGCTAAAAAGTTTATTTTAAAAATTGATAATTCAAGTGTCAAGGCTTTTAAGAAAAACAAAATTGAATCACAACGAGAAAAAGGCTAGATTACTTAGATGCCAAGTGAATGTCAATATTATGATTATCATATTGTCATTATAAAATCTCATGAAAATGTTCTTGCAGATTTTTTGACACGAGATGGAAGGATGGCGTTCTTGTGGCGGGGTCCTTAAACAAGTAAGACATCTCGGGAAAACCTGGAAATCCGAGGCGAGACTTTGGGGCGTTATGTCTCAATGCAATAATTCTTTGGGCGACTTCAACAGGCTGACCAAAAATCAATTTCTAGTCAAATACGAGCATGCGGTTCGCTCGAGGACAATTGTTCTTTGCGCTGCAAGGGCCTCTCCTCCGGCCGCATCTCTATGATGCAAAAAAGGGCGAATAGAGAACGGGCTCTAACCAGGAGGTTATGGATTCAAATACCATAATCACAAGTGTTGCAGGTGATGCATCCCCGAGGTGTACAAAGCTGTAACAAAAGTTGAAGCTCCGGTGTCACAACCCGAGTCTTCAAGTCAACCCGGCACCTATGGGTAAAAAGGGAGAGTTGAATCTTAGGCCACAGACAGACAAATCTAAGGTTCAAGCGACGAGATTAAGATTTCTCCAATGCAAGTATATCAACAACAATGGGAGAAATTGGTTACAAGAAAAGGTATTAACCTGAAAAAACAATGGTTGATATCTCAGGCAAATATCGAGTTTGGAAGAAACAGGAAGTCATCCAAATGAAGTACATGAATGGTATACTTTTGGAGCTCTAGCTTCAATCTATCTTTGTATCACCAGGATTCAGAAATTTAAATTAGAAATGGATTAGAGAAGCGATTTACGAGGCTTGGGCCAATAATCACATTTGGCGGAGGAGATATTGCAGGCGTATTTTATCGGTCGGCTCGAACCAAGAAGGCTTTAACAAAGCTTTTCACTTCATCAAGCTAAGAATACAGATGGAAATGCTTTGAAATATATCAAGGCTTCACTTCAGGAAGATGTACCGGTGTTAGTAGGAGCAATTTACGAAGTCGAAGCTTCTACACGACGAGCATGGAGTCTTTGGGTTTGTCTAACGAGAAATGGACAAAGTCAAATATCCATTCAAGTTTTCAGTGACAAATGGATCTTTTCTCAATTCAATGGTGGATCAACAAAAGGATTCACGGAGGAGCTTTTCGAGGCGAAGAGAAGAATTCTGCAGGAGAATAAGATTCCGGCGAGCAAAGAAACTTACCAAAAATTCTATAACATGGCGCATGTTGGCCGTTGGATCGACCAGGATCATCAAGCATGCCCGGAAGAAGGAACCCAAGTTTGGGAAAGGTTTCGACCCAAACCCGACCGACAAGACCATGCATCTGGAAAGGACAAGGGCCCGACTCACAAAACGCGTTATCTCGGGTACCACGCCAAAACCAAATTTTTAAAGATTGCCCGACAAACAACACATGGGGTGAGTCACGCGGAAAGAAAAGGAAAGGCGACTAAGCGAGGCTATAATTTAGGATTATGGCGTAAGCGGTGACGTCTTACATATCAACAAGATTTGAAGTCTGCCTTTGAAGTCCAGGACTTACCTCTATAAATTGCGGGGAGTTGAAGGAAGTTGGGATCATCGAACATTTTCCTTAGTTTTCTTATAATAAATTCTGAGTGAAAATTTGTATTAGTAGTGTTTTAGTTTTAAGTTTTATGTATTTGAGTGCAAGCCTCATCTATGAGAGGCTAAACAAGTATTCTCGTCCCAAAAGGATATTACTAATGTAATAAATATTTCTATAAGTTCTTAATAAAAAATAGGCTTTTGCTTCAACATGTGTTCATAATGTAATATTAATTCATCCGTTTAAGAATTACTTATCGCTGGAGTAGAAGCGAACCAAGGCTGTCTTTGACGATTCTTTGAAGGAGTTGGATAACTTGCGAGTTCATCTTCCCTGAGGTTGAAGATGAGCAGGTGAGGAGTCATTTGTCAAAATCGGGGCGAGTAATTTTTTTGGTGGTGTTGCGAACCATCTCACGGGGCTATTTCGGTCAAAAGAAGGTATAAATTTTAATGGATTTATTAATTTTACGGAAGCATGTTGGGCTGATATGGTCGTAATGGACTATGTTCATTTTCGGTCTATAGACTAATTTGTATACGGAATTATTTTGAAATGAGAATTTTTGATTGAAGTATGTCTGTTGAGTTTATAAGTGAAACCGACATGATCCATTTAAAACCTCGAATAGAATTTGGATCTAAGTAGGTGTAACAAAGCCACGAACAAAACATGGGACGGGAAAAACATGGGTTTTCATTTCTCGATAAATCTAAAAAATAAAATTGATTATGGAGTAAAACTTTTATGTTTATTGATTAATGCAATAAATTTATTATTATGTAGTAATTTGGTACAAATTGGGGTTTAAAGGGATAACTATAACTATTGTTTTAGAAAGGATAAAACCTAGGGGCAAAAGCTGTCCATATAGGGTGAAGTGTAATGATTTTCATAGTTCGGGGCAAAGTGTCACGAATTAAAGTTGGAGGGTAAAGTGTAAAAATCGGTATAGTTTGGATGGGTAAGTGTATTTGTCTCTATCGAATTAATAAGTCGAATAAATTAATTAAAGAGTTTAATTATTTATTCGATTTATTGATCTTATAATTATAGGTCCATGGTCCCGGTTCGCCTTCCTAGAGTAAATGGGTTAGAAGTAATATTTTATGTTCTAAGGGTTTTTAGAAAAGAGCTTTCCAAGATATTTGGGCTAATATATTAAAATTAGTTAATTAGGGAATATCGGATATTCTCTGATTTTTTTGTATTGGAAATTAGATAAATATTAGATATTTATGATATTAATATAATTATTTAATTGATAATTATATTGGATAATTATCAATTAGAGTTTGAGTCTATCTAGAATTATGAATTCTAGATTAGATAGAAATTGAGTTGGAGTGGAAAAGCGATTAAACTAGGCCTATAAAAGGGACAATATTTCACAATTTATATACACAATTCGACCGCCCCTTGTTACAAATTGAAAAGAGTTTCTATTGGCCAAATTACATAAATTTTTAAGCAACCTCATTAGCAAATTGAAAGCATCTTTCAATCATCTGTTTTGCAATTAAAAGGCATAACTCATGGCCATTGGAAGATTTTTGTCAAATAATCTATGGTGAGTCTCCCATAGGATCGTCTTATGGATCTAATCGTAAGCGGATCTACCGGATCCGGATCGATTCGCACCTGACCAGCGTTGACAAGCGGCCATTTTAAGAAAAATAAAACTTTCCTTTAATAGAATAAGTCGCGCCGACGACCCGCCCGCAGCTGGCACCTGCAAAGCCCAATGGAACAGGGCCGCTTGACACAACTCACAATAAAATAAAAATAAAAACATAATTAAAAAAAAAAAAAAACCCACAGCTGCCTGCAGAGTTTATGGAACAAGACTCTTTCTGCTAACTCCAAAAGCTCAGCTCGCCATCTCTTCCACTGCTGCGCAACATAGCTATCTTCATTTCCTCCCAAAGCTCCGCAGGTAAGTCGACATTCACCTATTTTCAACAAAAGTTTAAAATCATAAGAAAGAATCTCCATTGTTGGTGCAGCAAAAAGCTTCATTGTCATCCTTACTTTGCACTTTCAACTTTGTTGTTGTATGATTTTCGATAATATCTTCAATGGAGAATGAAGATGAACACATCTCATTGATGAAGGAAGGTAATGTACTCATACATTGAAAAATTGATACTTTTTTGGAAATACGGATACTTTTGTATTTAAATATGATACTTTACTGAAAATAGTGATACTTTTGATATTATATATGATACTTTTTCTTTGAAAATAGTGATCTTTTTTATGAAAAAAATACTTTTATGATGGGCATTTAAATTTTACAAATTTATATTTCTTGAATAAAAATGATATTCTACTAGATATTTTGATGCAATAATTTATTTTATTTATATATATAGGTGAAAACTTGGATTCAGTACTTATTGTTTCTAGTGATGAAGATGATATAGAAGTCATTGAAGGTGGAAATCGGATTCAGAGGCAGCTCTTGACCAAAACACGGAGCGAGATCTGAAGGTATCACATTTCTTGAAAAGTATTACTATTTTCTCCAAAAAGTACCAACATCTTCTAATATGTCTGTGATTTTTCTAAATATTTCTAGACTACACCAATGACCATGGATTTATCGGGTTCCCTTGTTGGGTTGAAAAGGAAGACAATTGATGACATGCATAAGTTGTATCGGGACCATAGCCGTTCACTCGGGTTTAGCATTAAAGTAAAGGAACAACTCGAACTCAAGCTAATGGAGTTGTGATAGAAAAATATTTTGTATGCTATTGTGAAGGATTTAGGAGATCGGAAAATTTGGACATAAATTCCAAAAATGAAAAAATGAAAAATTTCCCTATCACACGTCCGGATGTAATGCTTCGTGAGGTGAAATTAAATGCCGAAAGGTCTTTATGAAGTCTTGAGCCATGTCATGGAGCATAATCATCCGTTTACAAGAAAAAGAGTGGAACCACCTTCATCGGTTACGAGAGAAAGATTACAAGTGAAAGGGCAAAGTAATAGAAGATATGGTCACCTCCGGAATGAGACCGATAGATTCTTACCGTTATATGGCACATGAATTTGGAGGAGATAATAGTGTTGGACACACAATAAAAGATCATCTAAATTTTGTGAATCGTCAAGAAATTGAAAGAAATAGAAGGTGGGGATGCACAAACACTTGTTGAAATATTGTACCAACAACAATCCCATGAGGAGGACTTCTATTTTAGAATTAAGCTAGATGAGATGGCCCAATTGAGCAATGTTTTTTGGAGATTCGATGATGAAATTACGCACGAACACAAGATTCAACATCTTCTAGAGAGAGGATGGCTAGGTCGCGAACAACAACACAATGTCTTTCGCATCTACGGGAGCACAAGAGCTTCAAAGTCTTAGGAGAGGAATCCATCACGACAAGAAGGGTTTTTTCTACATTTAGATCTCTTATCGTGCTTAAATGATGTCATAATGTTGATTTGAATTTGTTTATGAATTTGTTATCAATGTTTGGCGAATCTTTCGGATCTTAGGGACATAATCAAAAGCTGTGGATTCATGTTTAAGTCTTGTTTAATTATTTTTCTTAATTGATTCATGTGTTCTATTTTATGAATTTGAGTTCTTATTCTTAATTGCTTTTTATGTGATCAATAATTAGCATGTCATATTTGTTAGTACGAGATTCGGGAGATGAGCTCTAACAAAAGCGAAAATCGAATTCAGGACATAAGCGGGTGTAACGGTTGAGAGACCTACAACTGTTTATAAGTCATTCAATTCATAAATCTTTTGGGAGTTAATAATAGTTGTAACGTATCGGGAGATCTACATTTGTTATTAATTTCTTTTATTTATCACCGGGAGTAGGAATAGACTATCTTATTATTTGAACCCATAGAATTGCATGAATTGGTTTTGAAACCTTTATTGGATTTAATATTAAAGAAACATGTTGAGATTATGTGCCTAATATTGCTCTCGTAGTTATTGAAAATTACTTGTGGGGTTCGCAAATTTATTTATTGTTATGTTAGTTTTGATTTTTACTTAAACTTGATATTCGGCCGCTTGATAAAATTGAAATACAATGTTACTATAGCCTAAGTACTTCACATATCAATCCTTGAGAATACGATCATGCTTGCCATTATTCTATAAACTACTGCTTTGTACACTTGCGGTTGTATGATCCAAATATTTTTTAAGCGTGGGACGATTTAATTTGAACTTTTCATACAAATTCCGTTGTAGAAATGAAAAATTGAATTAAATCACTAGATGATCATATATGGATAAATCTTAATCTAAGTGATTATAGACTCATTTATTTACGTGTGATTATTAATTTACTTGTTTAAGTTTTCTTACGACATTCCCAACACTTACATTTTAGATTCATATTTGAATTAAATAGTAGGAATATAAATTCTGAGATATAGAATCCGTTAACTTGCGAGAAGTAGAAAAAAGATTCTCTCATTTGTTAGTTAAGAACTGAATGGTTTAACATCTCTAATTTCAAATGCAATTATAAATTAACCATTTGTTAGTGAATTAATGGTAAATGAAGATAAGAGATAATTGAATAGGTTTAACGGATACTAGCTTCAATCACGAATTGTCTATGGAGGATTAATCTATATCAATGATTATATCAATACATTTGCTCATTTAAGTAAAGTAAGATATTCTATAATCATAAGAGTGCAATTCCAAATTTATAGTGGAGTAATATCGGAACTAATAAGTCGAATAAATTAATTAAAGAGTTTAATTATATATTTGATTTATTGGAGCTTATACTTATAGGTGCATGGTCCCGGTTCGCCTTAGAGTAAAGCGGGTTAGAAATAATATTTTATGTTCTAGGGTTTTGGAAAAGAGTTTTCCAAGATGTTTGAGCTAATATATTAATATTAGTTAATTTTGTAATATACGATATTATACGATTTTGACTATATTGAAAATTAAATAAATATAAGATATTTATGATATTAATATAATTATTTAAGTGATAATTATATTGGATAATTACCAATTAGAGTTTGAGTCTATCGAGAATTATGAGTTCTAGATTAGATAGAAAATTGAGTTGGAGTGGGAAGCGATTGAACTGGGCCATAAAAGAGGGCACATCTCACAAAT